>RHDR01000130.1:0-56876 GCA_009806295.1 Davidsoniella neocaledoniae
CTTGACCGGGCATGTCGGTGAACATATGACGCCGCCGATGCTGATGCAGCGGCGGCGGCGGCACCGGCATTAGCTGCTGCTTCGGCTGTCGCAGCGGGGTCTACGGTGCGTGGACTTACGCCTTCACGGCCCCGATCGTGGTATGGATCTCTCGGGCTGGCCTGTCGTGAAGTGTCGGTATCGGTGTCGTATCGATGTTCTCTTTCCCGCTCTTGTAGACGCTCTAAGCGACGCTTGAGCTTGTCGCCGCAGCGGTTGTGCCATTCTGTGACTTCTTGGTCGGGCTGCATGTTGAAGACGACTGAAGGTAGAGTTGGCGGGAACTTCTGGCCGGTGACGGGATGTTTAAGATCGAAATTGCGAACCGAGAATTGCATGAACCGGACGTTATCTACGGGGCTCAGTAGAATCTGGAGCGAAAGCCACCGCGCAAAGCCATATCTTGTGAGCGCGGGTATGCTAGGCGGCTTGAAAGGGTCGGCACTGGGTTCAAGACTATGAGATGCGCCGATGGTGCTGAGAATCTGTGATAATACCGAGTTGCCGGTCTTGAGCCAAAACCCTACTGGATGTTAGTCTGTCTTCATATACGGCTGGTTAGGTTGGCAACTTACCATCCCAGCTTTCGCCAGCAGACACAAGACGATAGAACTCTGCCATCTTCGGTGGCGTCAGGCGCTGGACTGTCTTGTCGCCGACATTCATAACCTGCCCAAGTGAATATGTGTGAGTATATGCTCGTATTAGAATGATATAAAAACATGAGGTCTATCGCTTACAATGTAATCTGCTAATGATGTGGCTAGGTCGATGAACTGAGTAGTCGGCTCTGGAGGGCGACCTGGCTGCTTCACGAACATATCTCGGTATAAGATAGGCTCGCTCGACCCAGGGCCGGAAGCTGATCTGGTTGATGGGGCCATTGTGTAGGATAGAATAGACTATCGGCCACTTGTTCGCAGAAGAGGGATATCAGAGAAAGGAAAATCAGAGATGTCCAAGGAGTGTGAGGCTTCGTGACGTAGGTGGGAAGATGCTAGTAAAATAGAAAAAAAAAAAGATAAAACAAAAAAAGAAATGGCTTGAGTTGGTGCGCCTGAATGCGTAAATGCCAAGGCTTCCGTAAATTCTGGCTGTTACAAGCAAATTGTTAATGGAATATATACATGTAAATTTGAGGATGATATAGCAGCAGTGATATTATGAAGGATGGATATGGTTGCTAATCACAAATCACGGGTGTGGGCGGCTAGTCCAGTAGCGCCACTATGATTGCGATTTCGATATAGGCCGTTAAGCTGCGAATAGAGGCAGTTTGTCGACTTGCGAAACAGCCTAGTAGACGGCGGAACAAGTCAGATATGTCGAGTTCCAACCTCGGTTCGTGCTATAGAGTGTTTGTGTGTGGAAGAGAAAGAAGAAAGAAATTGCGGCCAACAGCCAAAGTAGTGTGAGATGGTTGTGTGTAAGAAGTCTATGGCGCAAGCGGTGGTCTGGAGTAAATCGAATGTTGTTGGTTCCGAAAGTCGCAGAGTAAGAGAATCGCAAGCGAGGTATCAGTAACAAGCGAGAGATGAGAGGAGAGGAAAGCCCGTCCTGGAATGATCTATGTAGTATGATGTTCAAGTAGAATGGTTTCGTTTTAATGCCCTGTCAGGAACCAAAAACCCCAAAAGAGAACGCAGAGGAAGGCCTAAAAGAGAAAGAGAAAGAAAAAGAAAAAGAAGCGGCAGGTCAAACCATTGGCAGTAGCTGTAGTACTAGTTGTAGTACATGTAGCAAGCACGGCGATCTGGCGATCAAGCGAGGCAGGCCAACTATGCTTCTATGCTAAGCCCCGCGAGGACTCGACTGCCAGTGTGGATGTAGTAATAGGTGCAGTGATAGGTGGTGTAGCAGTATAATATATGCAACAGGGACGTACATGTGTATGTACTATACATACATCTGCAAGGCAAACGAGAAGCGAGCCAAGCAGAAAAATGCAGAGCAGAGACCAGGCAGATATCAGGCAGGCAGACTTAGAGACGAAGATTCTTGTGAGTGTTCCAGACACTATAGTGACTGTCCTGAAAAAGAAAAAAAAAAAGTTAGGCGAGCACACCACCAACGTCAACCAAGGCCTAGACTATGCCATGATGCACGGTATTTTATCGCGGGGACGTGCAAATCTCGAAATTATACACCCAATCTTTGCATTTCCCGATGACTATACAAACTAAAACTATATAAAAATGTAGGATCACGGGTAGGATTACCTAGTATGTATAGCGAGACAAATAGCGGATTCTTTTGTTCTCAGACTTTCCAGCTTGGACAAAGACGAGTTACGCTGTCTACGCAGCTATGATGTAGTTTCAAGCCAATGATTCAGTGAACAGGCTTTGCTAGTCAGAAAAAACAAGCCATTATATCATCGTGGACCCAACAGTACGCACTTGGCCGATATAACGGAAGAATCAAGAGCTTATACTAGAAAGTATGTAGACAAGTACGGACTAACCCACAAGCCAGCCAACAGCTTCAGCTTAGCTCTAGAAGACGATTTGTTTTTTTTCTTTTCTTTTTCTTTCCTTTCTACTATGGTATACCCCTTCGAGCAATGCTAAAACACAACAGCAACGGCTCAGAAGGGGAGGGGGCAGGCTACACTACCACAGAATATAGAACAAAAGAAAGAAAAAAAAAGAACGCAATGACGTTGGTCTGGCCAGAACAATGTAAGAAGATTTGGTAGGGAACAGAAAAAATGGACAGGGCGTCGTTTTGAAATCAAGGGAAAAAAAGGACGGGCTGCGGCGCATGGGCCAAAAGACCAGACAAAGAAAGACCAGACAGGCCCAAGTTTAGCTAGTTCGAGACTAGTCTATCTACATAGTATCTACATATCTGTATGTACATACATACATATATCAGGAATAACAGCAAGATTCGGCACTTGTCTGGTAAAACGCCCTGTGCTGACGTCTAGAAGAGGCGTAGGGTCACAGAGACATGTATTTGATATGATATCGTCATTACTTCAGCGGCCGCCAACAGACGAGCTTAGGCTTCTCTAGTCATATCTGTATACATAATAAGCTGCAGAAAACCAACGGACGAGCCATCGAACTAAAAAAAAAACGTCAAAGGCTCTTGACTGCCACCAAGTCATATTGGTCTTTGTCTTTTGACAGCCTCTTGTTTTTTTCTTACTTATTCTGCTTCCTCCGAAACGAAACAAAAGATGAAGCTGTGATCACAAAAGAGTCTCATGAGAAGAAGAAGAAGAAGAAGAAGAAAGAATATATGACACTGGTCAGCTGGTGGTGGTGCTAGGAGCATGATCTGGCCATTTCCTCGGCCTTTGACTTCATCCTCTTGCTTCTCTGTCTTCTCCGTGTTTTTCGTGACAGACTTCCCAGCCTACATTCTTCAACAATTATCAAAAAATGGAAGATTAGTGCTATTATTATTGAACAATATACTTTTAAAAAAAAACTCATGTTTGTGTATCCTGATCTGCTATCTCCTATAGGAACTCCCCGTTGCAGTTCGCACAGAAATGTGATTGTCTACGTAGACTATTATAAATTCCAGTCCACCATCAATAGATACTAGTAGCCCCTCCTTCTTAACATTAGGTTAAGTCTTTCTTTTGTCTTTCTTGGCGTTCCTTCACTCAGTGCATGCATAAAAAAGGCGAAAGGCAACGATGAACCTCAGCAGGGGGCCGCCCTGTTACTACCAAGTCAGTCAGCCAAGCTTTCTATTGTGACTCTACAACTACAAATGTATGTACATGCACACATAATTGTAGTTCTCGTTGCATGCTAAATGGCATATTCTGCCTTATTATCTGATCAAATTCTTGGCTTTGTCGTAGTATCCACGTAGTCGGATTCTCTAGCCTACAGAAAAGAAAATCCAACTACTTGCCACCCTTTTTATTCCTATTCTTCTTTTTGAAGTACTTAAGATGTACACAGTAGTTGTATTGTCCTCTCATACTTATTACTTACTGAGCCGTACCTTATCCTGGCCTTGCCCCCCTCCCTCCCAAGCTTGATCGCACAGCGGCGCAGTTCTGCAACGCATCAGACGTAAAAGTAGCCAAATTCGCTACTATCTGCCTACCTTTAAATATTAAATGGCTAGTCTCATGTTTCTTTTCTTTTACTGCAAAGCAGAAACAGATTCACCCGCTATATCAACCGGTGGTCCGAACCACGTAGAACTCGGTAGAATACCTATATATATGTATATATATATTCTTCTCTACCCCTAAACATAAATTCGGCCCGGATTCACAGGTGAAATCTTGACAAAACACCCGCTGTGTCTTCGGAAGCACTTCACGCTCCAGATTTACTCCAGTCTAGTCACAGCCAGCTCGGCGAGTTCTCCTATGATCAACGCCGACTAGGATACGGGCTATCTTTCATAATATAACTACCCTCCATCAAAGAAAAGAAATTCCAGGACATATCTGTATTTGTGGTTGTATACATATCTATTGGATCTTGTTATACAAGTTGGTAATAATAGTATGCCTCATATATACAGACGCACTATACTAATACTATAAGATATACATTTATGTAATCCAACACTCCAATCCTTCATTCACCAAATGCCACTACATATTTACTTTGTATATCTGTACATGCAGATATTGCATAGTAGCAATCACTGCCTACAATATTACATATACTATACCAATGCTATGATCTAAACAATCACGTCACATCCGGTGTCTGGATCGCCGAGTCTTCCTCTCTCTTTGCTCAACTCACGCACTAGTAAACATTTTGATAGACCACAAGTCGTTCCGTTCTCTCTAGCATAGACTTCTTTCAGTATAGTTGTAGACTTCCTTCCGTGAAATCATCGTTGATCTTGGCAAATGTCTTCCATGGCTGTTCCTCAGAAATGCATTGCAAAGAAACGAGTAATAAAAAAAAACCAGATAATATTAAAATTTTCCAGCCATTCAAACTTAGAACAAACTAGTGCACTAGAATTAGTTTCTCAATCTCCCTATCTGTTTTTTCTATTCCTCTAATATACAATTCCAAGGACCTGTCAAAGCCTCTCCACCGAACCGAGCTATGCTTCTATGTATTTTCAGAACAGAGTGCGCTTATTAATCTAGATTTAGACTGTTTCGCTTTTACACCAACACCCTTTATGAAAATAAACAGTGTCTGTATCTTCTACAGTGTTGTTCCGCCCATTGTATTGTGTACAGAGAATTGCACTTTTCATCCTTGCCTCGTCCTCCCCCCCACACATCCAAAACACTTTGCTACTTTTTAAGTTTGTATAGCCCGATTTTGCTGTAACTCGTAGTCCTAGAAATTCACCACTATTAGCGGGTAGGGATTGATTCTCTTACAGATCTGTACAACTATAGCTGTAATCCAAGTTCTTAACACTGCCAGTATTCGTTATCTGCTGCTCGGTACACTGTATCTCTGGCCCGTCGTACGGCATCCCGTATATGTCAATTCTTCGTTCATGTATATATACATATCGGTATGTATATATGTACAACTACGTATATATGCACTGTGTGTGTATATGATAAGCTGTACTTCAACAATCACACTTGTGCACACTTACACAAAAACCAAGCCACAGTCATTCAAGAAAACGACATCACCAGGAACAGTTCATCAAAGTCATCTGCCGAATAGCCTAATCACCTGTCCCTCCTTCTTAGTTCTCGTTTCTGCACATGCTAATCAGATCTTACAAACCATGACGTTGAGTTTAGCCCATTTCACATAAAAGATTTCGGCTATATTTCTTTATGATATAATTTAAAATCACATCTAGCGTAACTATTGTGGCTAACCATGCTATCCTTCTTTTTCTAGAACATCTCTCACTTTCGCATGACACATTAATGCATTCTAAACCCTTCCCTTTAACATCGTTTTTATTTAGGAAAATTTCTGTTGTTGTTCTCCCCTGTTGAGTTTAGCGTTCTCTAACAACTTTTCTCTGGGTTAATGCCTGTTTGCTTGACAAACCTAGCTGTTGAAATTAGAAAAGCACCAACCATGTTTAGTTAGGGTTACTTACAAGTCTTGTCACAATTAAAAGTAGAAGCATATGCCTAGTTACTGTTTGATTTCTAGGTTTGTTTAATGCATCAATAGTAAAACTGTTATTCTATATTACAATCGGTGAATAATCATGCAATAACTACCATTCTATACACATAGACTGTCTGCCCTAACAATAATAGAAAATACTCGTATGCCAGAGAAGATGAGGAAAAAGAACAAGAAAAAAAACAAGAATGAATAGGTAAGATAGAATAAGTGCAATCCGAAAGAAGTATTCGAGACTTTCATCATCATTTACAATAGAAACACTCCTTTTCACGAGAGATGCTCGATGCTCGAGTGGCTGGATAGAGTGCTGGCATGCATCTAAACAGAGATGGAAATGGCAGCGTCTGCTGAACTACCTCAGGCGTAAACTGTCGAGAAAAGAAACATCCGTTTTCAGCCAGGAACACTGTAGCCGCAACCCAAGCTTTGAAGCCCGATGAACCTTCGAATGATGGATCATCCCGTAGAAACTTCTGGACTTTGAGAAACCCAAAATCTAGCGCCGTCGTAGAATTAGCCGCTCGGTGCCGGACATCTGCGCCATGCTTGACCAACTTTTGCAGTGTAGCTACTGTTAGAGAGTTGGGAGTTGCCATGGCATGATGAAGAGCCGTGTAGCCCCTCGTATCCACAACATGTGTTGCATTGCTGTCCAACTCTAAGATGACATCGATGACATTGATGAAGCTCTTGCGACTTGCCATATGTATGGCGTGCAGCCCAGTTCGTGGGTTGAGAATGTGATTGGCTTTTGCCCGTAGCAGGTTCATAGCAATCATGTCGCGGTGTAGGTCGAGAGCAAAGTATAAGGGAGTGATAATGTCTGTTCTGTCGACCTTGTACTGGAAAAGGGCAACATCGTCGTCTAGTATCTCCAATAGTGAATGACGCATGACGGCATCAGTGGTATTCTGTGCAATGAAACGGCCGAATAGTGGAACATTGATATTCGCCTTCTGATGGATCATGATATTGATCATCTTGACCCAGTCCTGATCTTTATGAAGAATCATGTAAAAAAGTACTGGTAGGTCATTGGGCAACAAGAATATGCTTTCCTGCGGCTGTAGTTTATGCTTCAAACATACGGAAACACCATCAATGGAGCCTATCTTGGCTGCTCTGGATAGAGCAGAAGAGTTGTCGAACTGCCCGTTACACAAATAGATGTGAGCTGTCAGTTGGCTATACATTGTATGGCATGTAGCAGCCAGAGAAAGCAAATCCTTCTAGGTTATTGGGCTCTTCGGACCGCCGATTTGACAATGGAGATAGGTGCTTGGGGTCTCATCTCGATCCAAAAGAATGTCCGCTAATATGAAGTCACAGACTGCTGATAAAATCATGCCACCTAGTCCGACAAGACTATACGAGCTGGATATCTTCGAGTCTATAATATCTGTAGACGCGCCGTCTAGCTTTGGCGATATGGGAGTGTCTGAGAGGATTCTTGGAGTACTTGAACCACTGAGGTCAGACATGGCGAGGGAGCTTTTAGGGCAAGACTGTTTCTGCACCACAGGTAGCTTGTTGCAAACCTGGTCTTTATTACGTACTTCAAGGCGCTGTCGTTTCTTAGATGCAGTACGAATCAAATCCGGGGGCCGCTTGTATCGGAACGGGTTGTTAGCGACTTCATATGTAAATGTAAAATCCCTCGAAATCTGACTCCCGGTGGCCGAAAAGATTTCGACCGCAGATACTGAGTCAAAAGAGTCTTCGTCTTTTATTGGCTTTTGAAACTCTTGGAATGTATGTTGAGAGGAAGAGCCCTGACTGTTGGAAACGGGAGAAAGGTCCATAATAATCAAGAATAACAGTGGTACATCCCACTGAATCTGGATAGTTGATATCGTGATAAACAATGTAGGGTTGGTATTAAGCAATGTCCATAACTAAATCGAGATAAGAAACAAAGGATGTGGTTGATGAAGAGGCAGATGTGTCATGAAGAAAGAGAATGGTATATATGCGGAAGATAAACAATGGCTACCACGAAGTGATATTCACAAAACCGGTCTTTCCATTGGCGCCCCGATATGCATATATTAAGGAGATGTCATTACCAGAGTATTCAAGTTATAGGTTTTGTCATCTTCTACCGAACTCCAGTTCATTGCAACCCTAAAGCCAAGCTTCTTCATCACGTTCCCACTTCTATCATTAAGGGTATCGACAACAGCCTGTAGCGCTTCATCTACAACCTGGCCATCCACGATTTCCTCACCTAAATTCCCACCCACCACACACGTTCCTTTGTTCACTTGAATCTCGACTTCCTCACGGGGCAATTTCCACCATACATCGAGGAACGCTTTCAGCGCCTCCGTCGCATATCCTTTACCCCAGAACTCTTTCTTGAGCATATAACCCAACTCCGGCCAACCTTGTGTTCCGATACGGCGATAGTTGCCGACTTGGCCGACAAAAGCACCGGTTGCACGGTCGTATACACAGAGATTCCAGGTTTCTGTGTCTTTGGGTGGGAGCCAGGCGGACATGGATTTACGTGTAGCGGCTAGGTCGGCGTCGACGCAGCCATTGGCTGACCACACCATGACCTCTTCTTGGGTCCGTAAAGAGTGGATGTCGGCTTCGTGCTCTAGAGAAGATGGTTTGATAATGAGTCTCTCTGTGTTGATAACTGCCCGCCCTGTGGTTGCCTGATAGGGCATCTTCGGAAGCGTTGTTTTGACGGTGACTTTGCTCATTGTGAATGTAGTAATAAAGATGAGATAAGCAATGAGTGGAAGGTTTAAGGAGGTTTGTTGGCAAAAAAGAGTGTAAGGTTGTCTGGATATAACACAACAAAACCTCGATGTTGACCGATAAATATATATTCTTATATACCCTCTTGCCGCCGAAGGAGTCAGACTGAAGGTGACTCAAATCGGCATAGCTTACAAGTGACCAGCATCTCAATGCACCAGGCGCCGTATAGATCACAATGGATATCGACGCTAGGGAGCTCACTAATGCGATTCAAAAGATCCTCGCTCATGTCTGCCCTCAAAAAGGTATTGATTGATTGGGGTCGGACGGCACCAAGATAGTGATTACTGCACAAGAGGTTCATTAATATTTCAAGATATAGATGTCTTTGTTTGTGAAATCCTTTCCTTATTACTAGTTGTGTCTTCGTAATGGCTCATCACTATACTAAGAGTGTGAGGGAAAGCCTATCTTTTATAAATCCATTTCCCATATTTTGATGTCCCCGGTCCAAGAAAAACAATCGATATAGAAATACAAGAATCAAGCAGAGAAAAAAAGACATGAAGATGTCTCGTAGATCAACTACTGCTACTACAGGAGTTTCTCTCTCTAACTGCTCCCAACATAATAGACGATGTCTTTGAATATTCCTCTCATAAGCTGTGAGAAACAAATAAGAAGTTATACTCCTGTCAGTCTATATCATCTTATTCTTCGCTTAGTTGAACGACGATATTTATTCTACTACGTTCAACCAAACCAAAGAAGTGGACGAAGGGGGTGAAGAAAGGAAGGAATACATATTGGGGGCTTTGTTTTGTGTAGCATCTCTCTCAGTTGGACTTCGTAAAAGCGTTATTCGTTTTGTTTGTTTTTTGATTCAGCTGATTCTTTTTTTAATTGCCCATCCTATGGAGCAAATGCATGATATTTCCATTTGACCGTAATGAACACCCTCGAAAACCCAAACCGAAAGACCGCCAACATGCTAGAAACAATACGCTTAAGCAAAGGTGGTGGGTCTCTGGGCAGAGAAGATCTTCTTGCTGCCGTTCTTGGCGCTGCGGTGGGGCAGGGGGAAGGACAGGTTCTTGGTAAGAAGCTGCTTGATGTAAGGACGCTTGACATCCTCGGTCTTCTCGATCTCAACAACACGGAGGATCTATGAGTCGTGATGACAGCGTTAGTTTTCTGTCTAATAACATAATCTGGAAGTTTGTTTCAACTTACGTGGATCGACCGGAAGCGAGCACGGTGGCGAGCAGCCATATCAGAGTACAGAGACTCGACAGCAGCCGTTCTGGACAGCTCACGGTACTCCTTGTACATGTTGTGAGTGCCAGAGCGAGAGTCGTAGCGGACCCAGACACCGAAGTTCTTGATCTTCTCGGGGTGGTTCTCGGTAATCTATAAGAAATCTCATTAGTCTCAGATTCCTTCAATAGAATGAAGTAGAAAATTGCTAGACTGAGAAATTTTGCTGTCATATATGCTTGGAAGTCTTTCACGCTGGAAGGCGTCCTGATAGCGTATAACGAATAGCAGAATTCCCGTCCGGCGTCTTCTATTTTGGACAAGTTTTCTCACCTCCTTGACGCTGACGATCTCACCAGTGGCCTTCTTGACCTTCTTCAGGCCGCGAAGGAAGTACCAGTAACGAGACTTCGCAACAATGGTGTTGGGGGCGAAGATGGTCATGCGGTACAGAGCCGGCGAGGGGTTAGCCTCGGTGGGCAGGTGACGACCGATAACTTCGTACTCTCTGAGGCGAGCTGAGAATGGAGGGAAAAACATGTTAGTCGATCGTTCCTGACGCGTGTCTGTTCGGTGGATGTTGATTTGAAAGAGATAGCCGAATTCGTCGTGCGGTGATCTGAATCTGTGGTGCTTTTTTCTGGTGTCATGGTGAACGTTTCTGGATATAATATTTGGAGGGGTTGTCGATATGCTCGTAGATGACACCAAGTAGATATAGGTTTCGCTTGGTTCCATGCTGATGGGAGCCCCTCAAGCGCCGAATGTACATCTTGACAGCCGTAAAGTGATGCTCATTAGGGCTGTACTGAGTTCTCGATTTATGCTTGCTTCGTCGTATATCATGTCGTCAAATCGTATTCGATCGCCGATAAAATATAGCACCACAGATCGCCACAATCCAAGTCGTTCGGTAATCGTAAATAAATCGAAGTGTTGAAGGAGGAATTATTTTGTGTTGAAATATTCTTTGTATGTGCTTACCCATCTGGAAATATCTTGTTAGTATACTGCTGAAATAGAAAAAGAAAAAAACAACAACAAAAAGGACAAAACGACAACAACAAGAAGAAGTTAAATCGCGATGCAAATGATTATGAGGTATCAACCTACTTTTTCTGATTTTTGGCTATGGTTGTGCTGAAATTTCGACGAAAGATTCAAAAGACTCCACACAGCAAACGGAAAGTCAGTGATGGGCCAGAGCAGAATCTTTTTTTTTTTGCGTGAGTGAGGGTTTTCGGAACCTAAAGATGTGTGCGACGCCACATACCGCCACAGAAAAGCTGCCCCACATTGAAACTAGCAACTTTTTTTCCAATTCTTTGTCAAGATTGTGGCGTCGGACTTCGTTACGTTGGAAACCCTGACATGTGAGGCGTCATGTTAGGTGGGTCTCTTACCTAGCCAATCAGAAGGTTAGCGCAAAGTTGACGTAGTTGGAGGAAGCTTTGGGTTGTCAAAGTTAGGCCTAGAGCTTAACTTTACGATTGGATAGGCACATGAAATTGAACGACAAAATAACCCGCCTTTGTATTCCATCCCACCATCTGCATAGCTCATCTAAAGTTGATGAATTTGTAGCGTTTTTGTCGTCAAAGTTACTCTAATTTGGACCTCAAATAATAATAATAGGCTTAACAATTGCATTCGCCGTTCTTTACCGTCTTTCTATCAGCTTCTTGTCTAAACAAAACAGCAGCACCTCCCACTCACCACCATATAATACATCTTGGCCACCATGGACGGCTTCGTGCGAGCTTTCTCGCAGGCTTACCAACAAAAGAACGGCTTTGCCGTCGCTGAAATCTTCTCTCCCACCGCGTCGATCGAGGGGCACGGTGGCCTACGAGTCTTCCATAACAGCACCAGCATCGGCTTCCTTAAGCGCGACGCGAAGAATGCGCTACTCAAATACAAAAGCCTCCACAAACTCCCCGGTGACGAACTCAATGGTTGGACAGATGTAATGTGCTCCTTCTGGAAAGCTATTACCCATATCCTAGCCATGGCCGATGGCAACGGTGGCACCTCTGCCTCGTGGAAAGCTATCTACGATTCCTGGCGCGAGCTCTCATCACAGCTAGTCCGTGGTTACACCAACCACAACTTTGCATACTGGACTTTCCCCTGCCTATATCTAGTCTGTAAACATTTAAGGGTATTCGCCATCCGCGCCGATGCCGAACGGAACACGAACTCTTCGTCCGGCGCTGATTCTATACAACTTGGCGATGATTTCGATCCAGAGCTAGAGATGCACCAGTGTCTACGCGACTGTGAACAGCAGCTCAAGCGCATCTTCACCATCTGCTTAAGCGACCGCGCAGCCGTGGACGAGTCGAGGAAGTGGGCGTTATATTACATTGTTAATCTACTCTTCAAGACATACTTTAAGCTTAATTCTGCTGCGCTGAGTCGGACTATCATCAAGGCTTTGTCCGCGTACCAAGGCGATATGCCACCACTAGAAAAATTTCCGGCAGCCCAGAGAGTCACGTTCAAGTACTATGAAGGCGTGCTGGCGTTCTTGGAAGAAAACTATATCGATGCTGAGAAATACTTGACTGAAGCTTGGTCTGAATGCCACATCAAAGCCATGGCCAACAAAGAGTACGTTATATACACGCATAGCTTACACGATCTATACTAACATATCGACCTTTCTACTCGCAGACAAATCCTCACCTACCTTATTCCCTGCCACTTACTCACAACCCACACGCTACCCAGCGACACCCTCCTCGCCCCCTTCCCAACCCTCAAACTCCTCTTCGCACCTCTCGCACATTGCATCAAACGCGGCGATCTCGCTGGCTTCGACGCCGCCCTCGCTGAAGGCGAAGAAGAATTCATCCGTCGTCGTATCTACCTAACTCTAGAACGCGGCCGTGATATCACTCTACGTAATCTGCTTCGTAAAGTCTTCATCGCAGGTGGGTTCGATGAGGCTGCTTCGGCGGCTGCTGGTCCTGATGGCCCCAAGGTTCGTCGTACTCGTGTCCCCGTCGAGGAGTTCATGGTGGCTATTAGCTTGGCTAGTGGTCGGAGGATCGATACGGATGAGGTCGAATGTTTATTAGCAAACATGATTTACAAGGTAACGCCTTCCCCCTTAAGAAGGTTATTTTCCCTTATATATCTCTCAAATCGTATACTAACTAGCCATGTCTTGTACAGAACTTAATGAAGGGTTATATTGCCAGAGATCGTGGCATAGTCGTTCTATCCAAGAATGGTGCATTCCCTGGAACTGGTATATGATTAGTTACATAGAAGTTACCATGATTGCATCACGTGAAATTGTATATCCTACTTTTATGAGTCTACGAGAATATCCATTATTTCCATGCTGAATCATCGCTATTGTCATGAACAAGACAATGTCATTGATATGATGAGCGTGCACATGAACATATGTTGCCTAAGCTCAAGTCGTATATTGATCACGTTTAATGAAGATTGTGTCATGCCACAAAATCACTTCAAGGTCTCAAGCACCATTGTATGTGTTTGTACATGTAAGAATTATATCTTAGTCAATTTATAGCTAAGCTCAAGTAAAAGATTTACTTTATTATTTTGATTTATCATTTCACGAATACACATCGATAAGAGTTATATCATAATTCAAGATACATGATTGAAAAAAAACAGCTCCCAAAGAAATATAATTTTAACTCATATGCCCAACCGGATATAGAAACATAACAAGATGTCATCAGATATGCCATGCAAAAAAAATAGAAGAAAAAAGGTTGGTGTAGGTGAAAAGTGAAGTAGAAGAAAAAAGAAAGAGAGATGATGGTGGGCTATTTTTGTTATGAAAATAGAAAATCGCATATCGGGGTATGTAAAAACACAAAGACGTTATCGTCGGTGAAAGAAGGAAAAAGAAAATAAGTACATCAGACCAGGTTGGACATAACACCAGTACTAATATCATTAAGAGGATAGAAACAGAAGAGAAGGAAGACGAGCGTAAAAGAGTGAAGAAGAAAAGCCACACACATGCAGGTAGATAATAAAGAAACAATGATGATGAAAGAAGGGAGTAGGCGTGTGTTTTCTTGATCATGAAATACTCTTGACTTTGCTCGTTCACTCTCTCGTTTTCTTGAGATGCTCTTACGGATAAGAGTATCATGAACCAAGAACGCTGCGATTCTGGCTTTAAGCAGCACCAGCTTTACGCGCCTTTTCCAGGGCGCGGGCTTCGCGAGACGCCTTGACAAGAGGCGCAAGGTGCTTCAGCGGCACGCATTGGTTCATGAAGTGGTGCTAGTTGAAATGTTAGTGTATGTCCAATGTGTCAAACGAGTAGCTCAAGAAAAACTTACCTGAAGTAGTTGTTGGGCACTAGCACGTCTGTCTGGCTCAACCTGAAGTGCATAGTGGAGGAATTCCCGGAACGCAGGAGTAAGCTTCTCCTCATCCTTTATCGTAGGAGTACCGTTGGTCGCAATCAACCACAGCGCGCGAAGAGGGGACTCGGTCAGGTAGGGCGGCTCGCCCTCGATCATCTCAATAGCCATAATACCCAATGACCAGATATCGACCTTGTATCCATACTCCTTCCGCGTGACTACTTCGGGGGCCATCCAGTATGGAGTACCAACCATGGTGGTACGCTTGTTCTGATTCTCATTTATCGTGGCACAGAAACCGAAATCAGCTGAAGTGCGATGTTCGTGTTAGCGGCATTTTCAGGTCGAGCGATTTTATGTTGTAGTAAGACGGGATTGACTCTTAGTTATAGGAAAAATAATGATACTTACTCAGCTTAATGTTGCCGTCAAGAGACAAAAGAATATTATCAGACTTGATGTCGCGGTGAATGACTCCCTTGCTATGCAGATGCTGGAGGCCTTGTAGGGTTTCACGGCACACTGACGCAATCATGCCATCAGACATGATGTTGTAGGTCACAACATCTGTCAAACTACCACCTTCCATGTATTCCATGACAACCCAGAGTTCGCCACCACACAGATAGCTATCAATGAAGTTGACAATGTTGGGGTGCGAGCTGCCCTTCATGACCAAGATTTCATTAATAATCAAATCTTTTTTGGGTTGCTGCTCTAGGTTCATCTGCTTGATAGCAACTAGACGGTTTGTGCCTCTCTCGAGGCCAGTGTAGACACCACCGGATGCACCTTGACCAATCTTGTTGAAGTGGCGGTAGACTTGACGAGGGTCGCCCTCCGAGCAAATCTGCTTCAGAGCGGCAAGCACCTCGACGCCGTTACTAGGGCGTTGTCTATGGCGGGGACGTGAGCCAGGAAGCTGATTAGGATGTCCCTGGACTTGGTTGGGGTGTTGTTGTTGCTGCTGTTGCTGCTGCTGGTGATGGTGAGGTTGTTGTTGGCCCTGGTATGGCGACTGCTGATGTGACTGGTGTGGCGGTCTTTGTTGTCCTGGGACGTGATCGGGCTTACGCATATACGACGGGTTATGTGAGAGATTGGGGGGTTGTTTCTTGCTCTGGGAGCGGCTAACTTGACCTGACATGGCGGCCTGGGCCTGGGCAAGGGCTTGTTCCTGCTGCTGCTGCAGAAGCGATTGCTGGATAGCCATTGTCTGCGGTTGGCTGGGCTGAACGGAGGTGTGATGCGGAGTAGTGTAGCCAGATTGGGGTGTCGCGCGGGAGTTAGATCGGGATCGATGCTCTTCGGGTAGCATAGCGGGGGAGGTTGCGGTATCCTTGGCGGGCACAAATGGGGGCGACGCAGATTCCGACTGAGGAGACATGGCAATAGCGGAGTCCTTGGTCTGAAATTGCGATCTCGATTGGCCATTGGACGAGGCGGACGGCGGCTTCGGAGCGGGTCGTGACGGGACCAGGTTCGGGTTGAAATTCTTCGGGGGCCGACGGGGGCATGGCACGCGGACTCCCGGTTGCGGCACGGGAGGCGGTGATCGGGGGATTCTCAAAACTTCCTTCATTGTTGACAGTTGGAAACCTAGGGCTTATAGGCGGAGTAGAGGATGGTGGTTTAGGTTGTGACGTACCCATGATGTGTTGGAGAGACTGAGGCGATGTAGCGCCGGGAGACTGCACAGATTGCACAGGAGACTGCAGCGGAGAAGGGCTGTATGGCTGGTTGGCATGGCCGAACTTTTCCAATACCTTATCCTCAGGTCTGCTCTCAGTTGCTTCCTTGTAGAAGGTGAGGATGTCGACCATGGTCTGGGGGTTTGCTTGGCGTTCTTTTTCTGGGATGCCACTTTCGTTGATGAGGCGTTGCCATTCTTTGGGGAGACCCTGGGTGTTACAAAGATGATGGTATTAGCGATCGAGGGGTTCTCATGATCAGATTTCAAGGTTATTGTCTTTTTTGATGTAGCATGAATGACAGTCATGGCGTTATTTCAGATATAAAGTCGATGGTTTTTTTCAGTATGCGAGAGCAGTTCTTACAGTGAATTGGCCGGTATTGCTATCGTAGCCAACGTGAGTAACATGCACAGGGTTCTCTGGTGCTGAGATTAGCGGCTTCTTCGTGTTTCCTACTAGACCGCTCATGAAGCCAGAGAAGCCTGACTTTTTGCGCAGCATGCTGGGGCGGGAGCTAGGCGTTTCTTTGCTGCTGTTATTAGTAGAGGCGTTATTGTTGCTACTGCTGTTGTCCTCGTCAGAATAGCGCTTGCTACTGACAACAGGGCCATCGCCACTGCGTTTTTCACTCATTTTGCGAGATAGCAGCGGGGCGGCTGACGACTTGAACTGGGAGATGGAGAGCGATAGAGACGATGGTAGGGCGGAGGCAGACACGTGCTTCGAGGCCTTGGACGACGAGGCAGGATAGGCGGCAGACTGCGGGGTCGAGATTGAGATGTGTTTCGATGATTTGGATGGCTTTGATGGCTTTGAGATGGTTGGAGTGACTGGATTGATAGCTGGTTTAGTTGCTGTCGAAGGTGCAGAATAGATGCCGTTGGGAAAAGAGGGTGATGTAGGCGGAGAAACAGCTTCGGGCAATGCGGCAAGAGCGTTGGCGCGACTGGCAAACGAAGTTTGTTGCAACTGCAATTGCTGTTGTTGCTGCGACAACTGAGTGGGCGAGCGGATGGCGTCGATCTGGCTGATGAGAGTAGTGCCGTCAAATGGCGAGCCCACTAGTTCGTCTGGTGTTCTGGCAGCAGGCGATGAGGACGACGTGTAGGGCGGCTCGTAGCCTGCATATAAGACGGCAGATGAAGGCGCCGAGTAGTCGCGGTCGGACGGCGAGGGCGATGACAGGTTGGAGGAGGCAGACGGATGGGAGCGATCACGTTCGCGGTCACGGTCACGGTCACCGCGGTGCAAGAAGGAGGGAAACGAAGAGCCTGTGGCAGACGCTGGGCCGGATGAAATGCCAGGCAGATGCAGGTGCGACTGCGACGATGCGTTGGAAGCGTTGCTGTAGGCTGAACGACGGGTGCCCGGGGCACTAGGGGCGCGCTTGAGACTGTGGGAGCTTAGTTTGCTGCGCAGTGAGTGGGTGTCCAGGCCAAAGCCAAGGCTCGAGGTGACATCAACGATGGTGGACGACGAGCGGGTATGCGAGGCTCTGTTTGCCTTGGAAGTAGCGGATGGCGGACGCTTGGTGAGACGGCGGCGAGAAGAGGCGGCAGTCGACGTGGTGGGCGATGGATCCATGGCTAAGAGGAAGAGGAAGGGAAAGGGAAAAAAAGAGAAGGAAAAGGAAAAGGAAAAAGGGAAAAAGAGGGAAGGACGAGAAAGGCGATGGATGGCAAAAAGCACCGGAGCTTGCTCTGCTGTGCTGTGCTTTGCTCTCTCTTTTGCTTGGCTTCGCTACGCTGGCTAGTCAGTCTATGGCTAGGCTGGCGGCTCTTTAGCACCAGAGTGTAGCGGTCTTAGCTTAACGGACGGCAGACTTTCAGTGAACAGTAGCGTATAAAGAGGCCGCTAGAGTCAAGTAAAGGCAGTAGTCAATAGTGTCAATAGTGGGCGGTGGTGGAAAAGTAGTGGGTGAGTCGTGGTCAACAAAAAAGCCCAGCTAGATACAAAGCGAGACAACCTCAATCACAGACACGGACAAAAAATTAGGATAAATAATAGTTCGGCAGAGCAAGAAAAAATAAAAGAATAAAAGAAAGAGGAAGAGACAGAAGAAAAATGTGTGGCAGCCAATTAATGACTGGCGTATGGGCGTTGCTTGTGTTTCTATTTTTCTTTTCTTTTGCACAAAAAGAAGAAAAAATAATAATAATAATAAAACAAAGTCAATTTCTCAGGCGAACCACAAAAATGACCAGGAAAATACAACTAGAACTAAAAGCTCACTAGTCTTTGCCCACTTGGTGTTCCTGAGCCTTAGCTTGGTCGTATCAATATGGCAGCTTGTGTCCTTTGCTCAAGGGAGAGACCAAGATATGCAGAGAAAGGAGAACGAAAAGAGACCAGCGTTTGCTGATAGAAAAAGATCGAGCGATATGAAGAAGCCCAAAGGTGCCAAACAATATAAGAATAAGGGTCCTGGCTATTACTAGTGAGCAAAAACAAAAATTAAAAAATAATTAAAAAAATTAAAAGAAGAGTAGCTTTGTCCTTCAGTTTCGGGCGTTGTAGGCGGTACTTTGGGCCGTGCGCAGAAGACGTCGCTGCACGGTACGCTACTGCAAACTTTGCCGTATATGCTCCGTGCAAGGATTATGAGGCGCACGCGGCCAGCAAGTAACGGCTACTTCTTTGGGAGACAATCGCCCAGCTCTCTTTTTTTGCCCTAGTCAACAACAAAAAGGATAAAGAAGAGGGTACTTTTTTTCTCTTTTTAACTTGTCCTTTGATCTGAGTTTCTTTTCCTAGTCTTGGGTCTTTTTCTTAAGTTCTTCTAGCACTTTTTTTTTTGGCGCTGACTGAATTTATCGGTATTTTTTCTTATTTGTCTATCCTTCCGTAGTGTCGAAGAACTACTAGTAGAATAGTCAACGACACTAGAAATTGTTTAGTCTGATATATGAAAGGCCGCACGCCAAACCAGATAGGGCGTGTATATATACAGAGCGACTGGATGAGCAGACGGCGTCGAGAACTGGCTTAAGAATTCCGCTGTGGGCGTCGGGTTTGTCCTTTGTGTATTATGAATGAAATTGAATGAATGGATCAAGGAGGCCCAGATACGACTGATGTTGGCTCTCCCTAGCACGGCAGCAGGCGTCTAGACAATAAGAGTCTGTGTTCCCACAGGCTATATCGTATGGGGAAAGAAACAGACGAGACAAGACTGATAATACTGATAATAGGACAGCAAGGGGAGCCTCCGCTGGTGTTGGTGCTGACGCTGGGCACTACTCTCTCGGCTTTCTTGTCTTATGTTTATACTGTAGACGTCGTTCGCTTGGATAGATCTCGTTCGAATTACAACGGCGGCAAGCAGCAGCAATATATGTGGTTTCTCGCTAGGGCAGAAGAGAAGCGATGGGCTCTTTTGTTCTGGAATAGAACTGGAATAGAGGAAAGCGGGTAGTGGCGAGAATATTGGTAATGACAAAGATTGCAAGGAAGATGGAGATAGTCGTACTTTCAAATAGCATCGGAGATTTGTGAGTGTGAGCTTTCTAGTACTGGGTTTTTTTGGGCCAGATGATGAGAGCAGCGGGAAATGAGATTGGCCGTTGGTAGAGCTAATGTTGCAATATAGTAATATAGCAATGTAGCAATCTAATGAATGGCGTCTGAGCACAGTGCGCCGTCGAACTGGGGAAGCTTGTGTGCTTTGTTGCTTTGTTACCTTGTGGGAATTGTCATATTCCCAAACAAAACAATGGAAATAGAAATAGATACTATCAAATCAAGAAGACCAGGCATGCAAACTAGAAACTAGAAATGCAAATAAAAGCAGATAATAATGCCAAGAAGCTAGAGTCCAGAGCTTAAATAGTTAGCGAGCAGGCCAGAGTTGGTGACCAGAAACAAGTGCCACTGCAGGTCTTTCCTTAAGCAACGTATCTTGGGAATCTAGCGTCAAGCATCTTCTTTTGAATAGCTCTTCGGTGCAAGTGAAAGATATGCAGACAATAATTCCATATGGACGATACGAATGATGAGCACAGTATGAATCTAAAAACCACGGAAAGGGGACGACAAGCCGAATACAAACAAGCAAACATCAAAATGAAAGGGAAAGCAAGGCAAATATCCCGGGCTTTCTTTGTGGTTATCCGTGGCAAAAGGAACTGGTGATGTTCTTACATAGTACGAAGTACTGTATATAACAATATACTACTAGCATTTTTGAACTGGGCTGTGCTATGATTGACGCAGATGCTCTACTTCTGGGTCATATTACATGCTTTCTAGACACTGATTCTATGTTTCAAATAGTGAAGGAAGTCTTCTTCCTTGTTCTCCAGTTGGATTGGTAACGCAAACAAGACGGCCGTGTGTTTATTGCTGTGAACTGACATAGTCGTATATTTGGTGGTATGGTTCAAATCACACCTGCTATTTTAATTTCTGCGTATTATTTGCAATAGCAAGTTCAAGTTCTTGCAGGAAGAAACAAAAGGCAGTTGTTTAAAAAAATAAAATAAAATAAAATAAAAATAAATAAAAATAAGAAAAAAAAGCCCGGGGCTCCAAGCTTCTCCCTTCCTATTTGGGAAAAGTCAATCTAATCTACAATAATCTTTCGTTTTTTACAGCGTTTCTACCCCACTGCGAAGATGGGTTTTAGCGGCCCCTTCAGGCCCATAGCATTAGTATGACCTATGAAAACCCACCTAAGAAATGAAATATCATGGGCTGGCGATCGCTATAACCAAAGTCATCCCACGGCTGGATTTCCAAGCTTCAGAAAATTCGTCTATGTTTCATCACCTGTTCTTTGTTTCCATGTGATTGTCTTTTTTTTTTCGCCTCTCCTTTTCCTTGATTCTTTCTCTAATATTGCTAGGCGCGCCCATATCACGACCTATGTAAGTTTCTTTTTGATCCCACCAGTTCTTCGTGCCGCAATACGTGTTTCATGTCGTTCAAAGAAAAAGGGTTCTACTCTCTCGTATTTCTATCTACCATGTCATTTGTACTGTTACGATCTTCCTCAGACTGGTTATCAAAGCTAGTTGTATTGTGAAAACTAAACTTGCCGCCATGCAGCCGAGCTGCATCCATGCCGTCATTGTATGTATCTATCTATCTAACTGATATCGAACCAACGCAATACAACATGACTACTGGGTTCAGTACTCTGACCTTCCAGGGCTGTTTCTTTTGCTTCTTCTTCTGCTTCTTTTTTTCTTAATTTTGCACGGCCAGGGATAGGAACACACATATCTGTATCTGTATACCAACTACTTGCGTATACCTTGCTGCATACAGCTTACAGTAATACTACCACAGTGTACCGACAGGCGGGCGCTCAAACTACGGTTCAGCTAATCTACAACTATGCTGATGTTTGCTGCAGCTGCATATTAAATGAACAAATGCATTCACTTTCACTTCTACAGACACACATACTACATTACTTCATGCAATTAATACTACAGTCCTAAGAAACTCACCTTTCTCGTGGCTCTTCTCAAGCCTGTCATGGGCTTGCTCTCTCTGGTTGTATGTCGATTATCAATTATAGATACTGTCAACAGTGCCAGTACTAGGGGTGCATCATAACCGCATACTACTAGTATTACCGCCGGTTTCCCCCCCTCTTTTGTGTCGTCAGACTCACTGCCGCCCAATGGTCCGTCAAAGGGGGGATTCTTGTTATCTTGGTTATTCCCTTTCTGGATTGCGGTGCATCATCTCTATCTATGTCTATCTATAACTACAAGTAATACATGTATGTATGTATGTACCAGATTATATGTGCCCTACTACTAGATACACATGACAAATGACAACCTCCAATGCCACATGTCAAATGCCAAATACTAGTCGCAAATCACAAGTCGCAATAGTTTGTTACTATGTATGTATATATATATATGTATGCCAGCAAATTCAACAAGGCCGCGTGTGCTTGGACAGGTGGATTGACCTATATTTCTGCTCATTTCACATGATTCATTTCCTTTATTACACTATGGCTGCAGAATCTACCAGCATTGTATATCCACCTTGTCTCTTGGCCTCTTTCTCTCTGTACCTTAGTACACATGTCACTATACGTAATATTCGTAACGGTAGTCTAAAGCTAGATGTTCTGCTAACAACTCGTCGAAATAAATGTATTTGTACCTGTACATATACATTAATATACAACTACAGATATATTGCAGACCCCTCCTCATAGCATCACATCATACCTTCGTTGACCAAGGAGGTCCCCATGCGGCTTTTGAAACAGCGCCAATTTCTGTAGATTCGTGATCAGAGCCTTGGCTTTGCCTACTTCGTAGCGATCTCGTCCCTGTATTTTTCTAGTCAGGGGAGCCTAGGCTTTGCTAACCAAGACATTTTTTTTCTCAGGCTATAACAAAATGCAAACATATAGTAATTATCAGCAAAAATGTTTGCCTTTCAACTAGCTTTGTCTTTGGCTTCTTGCTCAAATTTTCGTATAACAGACTAATCAGAACAAAAATCCAATATTTAGCCGTTTCTAAGGTTTTTTTTCCTTTCTCTTTTTATACAACTACATATTTCCCCTAGCAAAAATTTTTTTGCGAAAAACGAGAACAATGGATAATAGATGGCTCATGTAGAATCGAGGACAATGCAAGATCTCGTATCTGGGCCAAAACTTTTCGACTACACAGATAAATCAGCCTCTCGCGTCGTTTTCTCGGGGAAATTTTGTATATGATGAAAGTATTCATTGAATTTGCTCTATTATTTTCCATGTGATTATCGCATCGTCATCTTATGTATATTCGGCGTTTTTCGATGCTTTCTTAAGTTAAGAGGTTTTCAAAGAAAATAAAAAATATTCATATCAAGGTCTGTAGTATATTAATCAATACTATATTATACATGTATGTATCATGAAATATATAATAGAAAATAATGAATATATAATTAACGCGAGATATTCAGCACTTTATTTTGCTTCAAATTCATGTTTCCATTTAGCTGGCTTTTGGCCATTTTTTGCAGTTTCCAGTTTGGGAAATGTCGCCCCGCACTAGAAGTTCGCCACCCCACCCTGATTCTACCAGGAGGGCAGTTTCCTTGCGTCATTGACACCAGAAAAAAATACAGGTAAATATTCCAAGTTATTCATCTACATACATGTTCATATTCGGGATACACGTTTGGTGTCTTTTATGCATTTAATATTCGAGCAACGCATTGTTTGAGATTGATTGAACACGAAAAAAGGAATAAACAAATACTCGTGCTACACCCCACATCATACATGAATATGGTGCTAACCAGAAAGTCTGCCAGTACACCGAGTTGGCCACTTTTAGAACTCTGTGTCTTCAGATTGATATGCTACTGCTTGCTAAATTCCAGCGGTGCGTGAAGCACATGATGATTTTTCTATTTCGTGGTAATTGTTGAAAATATCGCGAACAGAAGAATGGAGGTTAAATAGTATGACGCGAAAGTGGCCAACTCATTGTACTGGAGTATATAGTGTATATTGGAAAAGAAAAAAGGGAAGAAAAATAACAAGGGATGCATGTGATAGACAAAATCCAAGCACAGCTTTATCCATTCTGAAAAGATCATGCATTTATCTGTTCCCATTCCATTGGTTTTAAGGACTTGAAATAACGTCAAAGAGGTCATTGAAAGGGATAACACAGATGCTACTAGGTCATATAATTCATATATTATTCTTTTGCGTGTATTGGGTGATGGATCTAAAGCTCAATAATGCTGTTTTTTCATTCCATAAATGCTATTTATTTCTTTAGTCACATATCAGCCTTTATAACACACGGCTGGAAATTTACATTTGAGCACTAAAAAGGTTTATTGAAACTTAGAGAGTTTTGGTCTAAGAAATAAAGCCAACAAGCTCAAATCGGGGCAAGAGAAAAATAATAAAATAGGATCTATATATTAACATAAGTAACATCAACAACACTATGTGTACAGATATATCTCTTTACTTCCCTATCTTTAGCCTCAGGTTAGAGTTCATGACTTGAGTTTTGGTATTAGAATTCGATATGTTTTTGCCTGAAAACGAAACAAAGAAACTCCATAGAAATTTTGAATTCAAATCTAGAAAAAAAAAGATAGTATATTCTTGCACTATAATGTTTCACTTTTTCACTACAACAGGGTCACTTCTTTCCTATTTAGGAAAGACCTCCACGCATACCCCAGTTTAATAATAATTGCAACGATTTGTTTTTCGATAAAACAAAGAAAAACCTCCAGTAAATAGTTCGACAACATTGTATTGATATCTCTTACACTGGAAACGAGGCATGTAGAAATAACAAACTCGAATCCAGAGAAATCACTAGATATTTCGTCATCCTGATTGATTTGCAGATTATGCGTCAGTTTCATCCATGCTTTGGAGGGATTGACCATACTCACAAGCACTCAACTCTCGTCGAATCTTGGCTATTAGATCTTGACATTCTTACTTCATTAACTTATCAAATATATGAGAAAAAACCTCTACGATGTTAAAAGAGATATTAGCTTACCAAATAAGGTGCATGTAAGGGTCCTCGAGCAACGGCGTTAGTTGTGGCTTTCTCAAGACCACAAGAATATACTCACTGAAAAATCAACCACAACACTCTGAATTGGCCGGAATTTGCTGGGAACATACTCTCAAAATACCTCTACTTCTATTGGATACATTCAAGAGCTATGTCCTGTCCTGTCTCACTGCACACAGCACGTCGTCTTTCCTTCGTTTTGGGTCTACACCCGTGACCACCATTTTGATTACTTTTAGCAGTGTTGATAGAGGGTTATTTTCAAGTGTTCAAAAGTGCACGACTTACCCCGGTGCGAGTTAGTCTGCGTTTGCCTAGAGTTTTTTAATTTGTATTGATGTATGTTGATACGTAGTTATTAGATTGTAAGATTATGGTTTCTTAGTTTCTTGATTTCTTTGGTTTGCCAGTTTACATATATTTATCCTCAAAGTACATACATACATAGCGGTATCTAGTGCAAGAATATACTCTCAAAAAAGATACATATGGAAACCAGGCTTTTACGCCTGAATACAACAGATATCTACCAATTGTTTTCTTTTGTTTATATGTAAATATATAGCATTCTCTTTTCTCGTTACAAAAACCTTTCAAATTTATAATCAATAAAGTTTTCCCTTGCAGCTGCTACGTTTAAGCAAAACGCAGTCTAAGCAAATTTACAAATACAAAAATGAAGATATTTTCAACTACATTTGTTTTTTTTCGGTTTTTCTCTTAGTTAAGTCGTTCCTCCCGCCCCGCCTAACACTCTGCCAACCATCAAGCCAAGACCCTCGGCTAAGCTCTTCCAGGCATTAGCGTTATCATTAGCATTGTTCTTTTATGTTCTTTTACTCCAGCGGACTCTTTAATCGGCCCCTTGCAGCTTAAAATATGCGTATAACCCTAACCCTACAGGCATAGCATAACAATTGGTAAGTTTCGTTTGTTGTCAAGATAACTTACATATCGAACGACACTTCACCTTTGTCAATAATCAGATGTATTTCACAATATCGTTCTCTCGTGTAGCATAATAGTAATCACCAAGATTTTGATAGAATAAACTAATCTTCAAAGAAATTTCCCGCTCAAGTTAATTTCCCGGTCGCTTCCCCGAAACGAACTAAGCACGGATTAACTTACGAACTCTTATTATTGATATTTTTATCTGTTTTTCGTATGTAAACAACAGCGCACTGATAGAAACAATTCTTTTCTTTCTGTCTTGGCTTTCGCTGTAGATCGCGCGCTAGATGATTGTCGTTCAAATATATTTATTTCTAGATCATAATAGAGGCCAAGCTTCTTGTCATGGGATCATGCATATTTTGCCTCTTGATATAAAGGCCAATATATACGCAAATATACGTGTTTATATTTGACTCTGGATAAAACATTCCGAGAGTGAATGCATGGTCAAGTGACTCTGGAAACCCTGATTGGTATTCTTTACTTTACTTGTCCCCTTTTTCTTTATTGAAGCAGTCGGACCGGAGCATGTGTTTGAAGATTTGACCCTCCAATATCAAAAGAATTAAAAGAAAAAAAAAACTTGACGTGGATATAGGAGATAAAAGTAATAGCCAACAGATGGAAATTGCGTAGTGTAATTTGGGAAAATTTTGACATCATGGTGACACAAATGAAAAAAAAATTTGGACATCGACCAAGAAAAAAAACAATAGTAAATAGACATAGGGAAAAAGATGGACTCCCGTTGGGGATATTGGCACCAAATTGTATTCGCCGTATGGGCTCTCTTCCTTTCTTCATGTAAGTTGCTACTGGCCCTGACATATAATTCTTACCGGGAGAAATAATCTTACTTCATGCTATTAATTGATACTGGTTGCTATCCAGGCACGACAAGCCATTCAGGATTGGTACCTTGTTCGCATGCACTATATACGTGTACACGTATATGTGTGCATGTGTATATATCATATGCATCTGTAGTCACACGATTGTAAAGGACCGTATTGACTAGACAAATCTGGAATTCGGCTGTGTTTTCGTGGATAGCCAACAAAGTGTCATGCTATGACTGGAACTGGCCTGACTGTGATGTACAGGCCATCAGAACTATAAGCACAAAACTCTAATATGGACCGGAATCATAGATGACTAGCGTCCATGATATCCTATGTATTTTCTTTCGATGTCGTTTGCATGGCTCTAAGTACCTCCAGCAAATACATTGAGGGTCATGAGTTACCTCTTACCCACGTGTATGTTATCACTTACGTCTTATCCCTCTAATAACAAGAATACGGCCTGTAAGCTGTGTATTTAGTCAGCTAGTCACTTTTTTTCTTTCATGCTTCGGTCCACCCCTCCTCCTTTATCTTCCACAACTAGACAACACCACCCACACGGAGCGTTGTGCGACACTCCTTTCGATAACACGCATGACATGGGAAATTGGTGGAACAGGATGGCCCCTTTGCCAACGGTTGTACAAACGGTGGGAGGATGACAAGGATAGAACAAATAATGTGAGGCAGAGGTAGGTAGTTGTATTGGTGTTCACTAAGAAAGGCAAAGGGATTTTTTTTCTGAAAAGGATAGCGATGCAAGGTCATTGATTTCAGGTATACTGATATATCCAACTGTTCTCTTGTTATAAGTGTGATATGGTAGACAGTGTTTCTGTCTACTTGTGTTGATGAGAAACCAACAACCGCAAGACATCACGTTTCTATCTGCCGTGAAACAACATGTAACATGCTATTGGCGTATTGTGTGGCTGCCGGGGAATCTGGAAACCAACTATACAGAAAACGTAGAAAAAGAATATAATTAATATGGAAAATAACTGTATGGTTTTGTATCTTTCGGTGGTTGTTCCTTGCATACTTTCTCTTTCCGTGTCCTACTCTGAGATGAACTCGAATCATAAGATGAGCATTTGAGTAAATTTAGGAGCCGAACGCCACAGATGGAACCAAGGTAGCGAGAAATTGGCGTTCTTTTAAGCCGTCGGCTGTAGTATATCGTGGTCCAAATCCCGAATTAAATCTATATGGCTACCGAGTTATATAGATGATGGGGATCTATATTAGTAGAAAATATCTGAAATATTGCGAAAGCTGAAAGTATGTTTATATATATGGCTGAATTACATGCACTGTAAAGATGAAGAGATCGAGAGATTAGAGGCATAATATATCAGCTGTATTGGCCGGTCTAGACTGGTTAAGGACGTACACGACGATTAAGTCACCTTCATGCCCGTTGTAATGCAGGAGAAGTTTGAGGATTAATGACATCCCGGTGGCTTTTCCAAGAAAGAACAAGAGAAGAAGATATAGTGGAATATCCAAGAAGGATAGAGGAGACAGACATGTTTTCCATTTCACCTTTGTTTTTTATATCTTTGTGATGGCGTTCAAGACACACATATGCTGGGAGAGTCAGAATGAATCTTAAAAGTCTTTCATTTTGGAAGGTATGTGAATAAGATGCTGCGGTACTATATATATTTATGTCGAGAGATCTTGAAGATGTAGTTCCAAGTATGATGCTAGAGGAAACATGTAATCAAACATACTATGATTTATAGTGATCGATATACAAAGTTGTGGATGTGTTAAGTATGTACATATATCTACGTGAATGCATGCAATCTCGAGCTCAAGTGAACATTGATTACTATGATATGGGCCGGTACTACGAATAGTAAACAGTAATCTAAATTATTGATACATGTATCGAAGTTGTGCAACCTCAACATGGGAGAAGAGTGGCTAATCCATTATATCGGAATAAATATAAATATGAAATGGATGAATGAAGATAAAAACAAAGTATAAAAAGACTTGTATGATATCTGTATATAAAATCCCCAAAGTTTAATAAACTATGGAGCAAGGCTTGGCTATCGTATATTACTCAACTTACATGCATGGTTGTACCGTACGAAATCGTCTTGTACTTTAGGATGTCAAGATGGAAAGCATCACAAGGGTTTTAGCCGCCCGAGTCAGACTGTGGGCGACTAGACTGGCGGACTGTGTCAAGGGTAGAAAGAAGAGTTGATGGCTAGGAATAAAGTTTGCGTGAAAGACTTGGGATCTGCTGACGAGACGATCACTTTAAGTTTGTATTGTGTAGACATTCATGGTAGATATTGTATGCAGTACATGATATACAAAGAATAGATATACATACATATATGTATGTATAATAGACCGGTGCACAAAAAGCGGCATATAGCAGAGCTATGCTGTGCATCAACTGAAACTGGAGTTAGCTCCTTCACTGTGTTTATGCAAGCTTCAACTTTATGCTGATTTTGGTACGGTGCTAGCTTCTAAGCGAGCGCGTTGGCCAAGCTTAGGCGTTTAATCTTGTGAACAGGATAAAACAAGAAGAGAGAAGAAGAGAGAAGAGAAAAATCTAAGGGAAGAGAAAAGGAAGAGGTGATTTACGTTATGATGGCATGTGACTGTAAGATGAAAACAGCCCAAGTGTATTATATATGTATGTACATGTGTATGTATACGTGTACAAAATCTGTATGTATTTGTTCATGAACAACAACAAGATACTCTACAACTTGAAGCAATAATTTCCTAGACGCGGCGGCCCAAGCTCTGGAACCCTGCAAGCACACACGTTGCCCAGATCACCGAAAGATCTTTGAGGGCAGAAGCAGTGGCTTCATGGCCAAGGGAAAGCTGATATTGGATAGAAAACTAGATTAGGACGCTGAAGCTGTAGTTAGATGAAAGAGCTGAATTTTTTTTCTGTCTTTTATTTTGCTCTGTCATTTTCTCTTCTCGTGATACTCTGAATACATGGAGATAGAGTCGTTAGTGGCCAGTCTAGATTGTGGGCTTTGTAAGACAACACCCAAAAACAGGCTTCACGTCTAATCTTTTACCCATCTTTGAAACAGTGTAAAATATAACAATTGCACGGTAAAAGGACTCTAACCCTGGGTGATATTCACGAAGCCCAGCAAAGCAACATAGAAAGATGCATGTATAGGGTAATTTTGTCAGCGAGGGAGGGGGAAAATAAGATAAACGTGGGTGCGTTGTTGGTATTGCTGGGGGGGAAATAAAGAACTCTATGACGCAGGCCTCTATTTTCTTCTTGTTGTTTACTACTAGGTTAATTTATCGGAAGCTCTGGAAAGAAAACTTTTTCTCATGTTAAGTGACGTCTATTTTCGTGTCATTATTGACTTCTTGACTTCTTGACGATGATAACTTCAGCGCGTCTAATTCCAGCCGCCGCTGAAGTTTTACCCGCTGAGTGAAGAGAAAAAAAAGAAACACTATCAACAACATCCCATTCATCCATGAGTCGGCTTAACGTTTGGCGGCTGATCTTGGAGATGGAAAATAAGAGGAATAAAAAAATAAAAAAACGAAAACGGTGCAATGATCCGATTCGACGGCTTGATCGCAATTGGAATTAGGCTGGGGAAAAATGGAGAAGGAAAGATAAACAACAAGGACCCCTGAACAAATTGGGCCATGCGATTGGGCGACACACAGTGCGGAGCAATATACACGTTTTGCTCACTCGAAATGCAGTTGCTGCCATTATTGGAAATGGTGTTGTTCTTGTTGGTTTATTGCAATTTGTATGACTTGTCGATTTGGACTTTGGGTCCATCAACGGCATCAAGAGAGATAACAAGTAGCAAGGGACAAATATATTTGCTTTTATCTTGTCTTCTACTAATGCTCTGTTGAATATGATGATAGATGCTTGTGAGCAAAAAGGAAGACAGAAGCCTTGCTGGGTTGTTGCCTTATTCGAGAGGGTTGCAAACCGACCAACGGGGCTTATATCCACTTAAGCCCGTCCGCCCGCTATAGCAAATGGACAAACAAGAGAAAGGTAGTTGCTGTACTAGTCGCAAGCTCCCTTGCTTGGAACTCTCACGAAGTCGAAATTAATTTTATTTCTTCTTTTTTCTTTTTTCTTCTTCTTTTCTTTACTTTCTTATTGACCGTGAGAGCAAGACTGTTGTCCTTTTCTGACAGCATTTTTCTTTGTTTTTTTTCTGTGCTTCGGCGTTTTATTATTTTTTTCTCCTGCGGCTTTTCGAGGAAAAAAAGGCGAGTGAAAAAGAATCACTGATAATCTTTGTTTATTGTCTTGTTTTTTTTATTCTGCTTGTATCGTCGCATCATCGTCGCCGGTTAAAATAAATAATAATTTCTGCTCTTCATATCTATTATTCTCATTATTTTCTATCTCGTCTCTCTCCAACGCAGCATTGAATGAATCCTGCAACTACAAATAAAACCAACATTAATAAATCCGCAGACGGCCAGCAAACCTTAAAAGACCGATAAACTTTCGACTGCAAAATAAACTAAGCTAAGCAAAGTTAAGTCCGTTGCCAGCTTAGTCGAGACCGAAGCGAAAAAAGGACCCCCCAGCCTCCATCCGTCTAGCATTTTATCTACCCAACATTTCCATCGTATCGACCACCAATTGGCTGCTGTACTGTGCCTATATGTATATGTATATGTTCTTGGTGCCTCTTTAGTTTCTTGTTGGTGCTGTTCTGCTACTCTTGGGCGACAGATAGACAGGCAGCCAGTCCTATCCTCCATTCCATCGTCGCTCTCCCCGCCTGCGAATCTTCTGTTCCTCGGGCCAAAATTTGTACTAGCACCCTCCTAGATGCTGAGCAGATAGATGCGCCCCAGCCGTTTCCGACAGTTTCCGCTCCCGCTCCCGCTTCCGCTCCCGTCTCAGGCTACGTAGTACTGTGCTGTGTTGCTGCCCTTCGTCAACGCTCCCCCGGAGGCATCTATGAAACCACTGGCTTCCGACCCGTCGCAGGACGCCGAACAGTCTTCTGGCGACCCATCTCTCTCTCGTGATCTCCAACAAGGCGCACCGACTCTTGTATCTATAGCCGCCTCTACTGGGCTAGCTAGCCTGAACATCTCTAGTGGTTCTCTTCAGTCCTCGTCTGGCACTGGGGCTTTGGCGGATATTGCTGCGACCCCGCCACTTCGCTCTCCCCGCGTATCGCCAACATGGACTATGCCGACTGCATCTGCTGAGGCCACTGCCAATGGTATGAGCAATACTTCCCGCCGCAGCTCCACCGCCAATGGTTACTTGCCTGCTGCTCTTGGGTCTACTACAGAGTCTTCGTCGGCGCGTAGCCGCCGCTCAGCAAATTACGCACACAAAGATACAGACCGCTTCGCTTCCGACGGTAGCTTGGTACTCTCTAGTACGGGGAAGCACTCGCCAGCACTGCCGCCTATAACGACGTCGGTATCGCCCACCACGGGTCTTGGTTGCGAAAAGGCAGAGCTTAACGAAAAGTTGGCTGCGAGGGGCGGTCAGACCCCAAGCTCGCCCATGTCGACCAACACGCGGAGGCGGCTGAGCGGCCCGGCTTCTATCTCTAAGCTGCTTCTAGCCGTGGCTGTAGCTGGATTGTCGTTGCTGGCTATAATTATGCACTCTATGGTTACCCGCCAACTGGATCCCAAGGGCTGCCGTATGTCCTACATGAGACCAGCCTACTTTGAGTTCAAGGACTTTGACACCGAGCACACTCGCTTTGCTAGCAAGTATTCTCTCTATCTCTACCGCGAGCAGCTTGTACACGAGCAGAACCGCGTACGTATTACAACTTAGCCTTTTATTGCACTGGTTTAGAGCTCTCCACTAACACACACAATAGGTAGTTCTAAACGGCACACCTGTGCTCTTTATCCCTGGAAATGCGGGAAGCTACAAGCAAGTTCGCCCCATTGCTGCGGAGGCTGCTACTTATTACAAGGAGAAGTTGTCAAATAGTGACGAGGCTCGGCGTAACGGCGTGCGTGACCTCGATATCTTCACGGTCGACTTCAACGAGGACTTCACAGCCTTCCATGGCCAGACGCTGCTTGACCAGGCCGAGTATCTCAATGAAGCTGTGCGTTATATACTGTCGCTATATATGGATCCTGCGCTCAATATGCGACCAAAGGATCTGCCTGACCCAACCTCTGTCGTGATTCTAGGTCACTCAATGGGCGGCGTGGTGGCGCGTACAATGCTTTTGCGTCCTAACTACCAGTATAACTCTATTAACACCATTCTGACTATGGCCGCGCCACACTCACAGCCGCCTGTCTCGTTCGACGGTGACATTGTTTCGGTGTACGATGACATCAATGCTTACTGGCGCTGGGCTTATGCGCAGCCGCATCCAGTTGACAACCCACTGAATCACGTGACCTTAGTGTCAATTGCTGGCGGTAGCCTGGATAAAGTCGTGCCGTCTGACTACTCCAGTGTCGAGACTATTGTCCCCGAGACTCACGGTTTTACTGTCTTCACCACTGGAATTCCAACTGTATGGACGAGCACCGATCACCAAGCTATCCTGTGGTGTGACCAGTTCCGCCGGGTGGTGGCTCGTGCTCTATTTGAAATTGTCGATGTGCAGCGTGCGTCTCAGACCAAGCCACGCGAGGAACGCATCAAGGTATTCCGTAAATGGTTTCTGACGGGCCTGGAGAACGATGCTGAGAAGCAGGCACCGCGTACTCGTGAGCCTGGCACACAGCTGATCTTGGGTGATGATTCGACGTTCATTGCCTCTCCCGAAGAGCGTCTCGTCGTGCGGAATCTTGGCGTCACTCCGGAGAACCGCGCCTGGCTACTACCAGTGCCTACACACCTTTCGGCCCACGGCTCGCGGTTCACGCTGATGACTGATGCTACTCTAGACCAGCCCGGAGAGACTGGAAAGCTGGAGGTGCTACTGTGCAGTGTATACTCGTCACAGTCTGGAAGCTCATCGGGCTCCAACTTTGCGTGGACGATCGACCTCTCTCGTAACAGCAATGGAAAAGATGCCACAAAGATGGCCTGCCGCAGTGCATCACCGGATGTGATTTTGCTACCAGCATCCACTAAGGACTCCAAGAACTCATTCTACATGGAGTATGACGATGCGCAACCGCTCTTCTCGTATCTTCAGTACGGTCTGGACACTCTATCTGAGTACCAGTTTATTGCCGTAGTTGACAAGGCTACATCGCCCAGTCACAACCTGGTGTTGGCTGAGTTCACGGACGATTCCAAGTCAGTTCATGTTAAGGATGTCAGCCTAGGTCGTGTGGCCATGTTTGGCATGACAACGCATCTGCCGGCTGTCCGACCCCTCGTCAACGAAATCAAGATCCCTGCCATCTACTCAGGTCTATTGGCATACAAGGCTGAGATCAGCGGACCGAAATGCGACAAGCACCAAACGCCATTATTCGCGCCACTAGTCCGTCAGTACACCACGCGGCCCTACGAAACCAAGTTCTTTGTCAACGCGCGCAACATTGACATTCACCTGCATGGCCAGTCGCCGTATGTGTCGACTGTGGCGAACCGGAGTGCCGAGGCGGCCGGACTGGGCCTTCAACTGTGGATTGACCCAACTTGTGCCGGCCAGGTGCGTGTTAGCGTCCGGTTAGACGTCCTCGGCAGTCTGGGCAAGCTGTACATGCGCTACCGGACGGTCTTTGCTTCGGTCCCATTAGCTATTGTGACGCTGACTATGATGTGCCAGTTCAGCATGTACAATGCCACGGGTGTGTTTGTCGGATTCCTTGAGGGCCTCGACTTTTGCTTCCGCCGCCGCCTTCTGTGGCTGATGGCAAGCTGTCTCTGCGTGCTCTGGTTCTTCCATGGCCAGGATGAGGCATCGGCAGCGCTGGCCGGGTCTGAATCTGGCGCGTGGCAGAGCAACGGCGGAACGCTGGCGGGTATTCTGGGCTCCAACCGTATTCACTTGCTCATTGGCACGGCGGATGTCTTCTTCTGGTATCTCATTGTCATGATTGGCGTAGTCTGCATCGGTGGCTGTGTAGCTGTACACTACGTTGCACTGCTGATAACAAAGCTGTTCAGCATCGTGTACGCATGGGCAGTGCCTGTGCTTCCATCGATGCCGGTCGAAGTAGCGCCGAAGTGGCGTGCGGCGACCATCGGTGTCTCTCTATTTTCTATCTGGGCATTCGTCCCATACCAGTTCGCGTATGTCATCGCTTGCATTGTGCAGTTAGTAACCGTGAGCCGGGCATTGCGTCAGGCATCGGAGAACCGGTCATTAGCCAGCACCAACTTCCACAACTACACACACTCAGTACTCGTCCTGCTGCTCTGGACGCTACCCATCAACGTGCCGGTGCTAGTAGTCTGGACTCGCAACTTGCTTGTTCACTGGCTGACGCCGTTCTCAGCTAGCCACAACGTACTCTCAGTATTTGGCGTGATTCTACTCGTCGAATATCTACGCACGCTCCGTATGATCCCCCGGGTCTCGACGCCGCAATGGGATATCACTGGGTTGCTATTAGCTGGTACGAGCTTCTTCGCCGCTGTATACGGCGTTTCATATGCGTACTTGTTGCACCATCTAGTGCATCTAGTGTGTATATGGCTAGTATTCGTGCACTATTTCCCATCTTCGACTACCAAAAGTAGCGTTGGCTGTGGGAAATCGTCGACTAGCAGTGGAAATGGAGTTAGAGATTTGACGGCGTTTGACGGTCGGAAACGAGGAAAGACGCCATGATTTTCTTTGTAAAGATAAATGAGAAGATGGGAACCAGGGGGCTTTTTTTTTGTTCTTTTCTATGTCGTTCATTAATTTCCCATGATTTTACTATTATTACTGTTATTTTTTCTTCTTTGTTTAATAATTATATAATTAATTTTTATCATATCAAAAAATCTTGAATTTCGTTTTTGTGAGTCCACATTTTCATATCATTGAATTCTACAACTCAATATTGTATATTAAACTACAGACATGTATGCAATGCTATTATTATGTATCTAAGTCAGTTAGTTATCACTATTGAAATTAAATAATTTCTGTGACTTTCTTTTCTTTTCTAGTCTGTGAGATACCAGCAGGTAGACGTTAAAGGGCACAATACGGGTGCCTGGAGTCTACCGCAGATAGATTAGAGCAGCGAATCCTTGTGCTAAAATCGCTTATGGCATGACATGAAGTCTTCACGGTTGGTTCTTCTCTGTATCAGGGAGTCAACGGGGTATTGGTCTCGGAAGACGGAGCTCTTTCGGCGGTCCCCCGTGTCACGGAATACCCAATTCACAGTGGTCTTTCTTCTGCCGCCACAAGTTTGTGGGGCACGTAATAGCAGTTAGTGATATCCTTTTATTTATTTAGTAAGATTTAGGAGATCAAGAAGAGGCAAGAACACCATTGAAGTCTTATGACGTACACATACAATCGGAACTATCTTGCTATTTAAGTTTGTATCTCCATGTTTATTTTTATAGTTTACGGGAAAGAACCCCATGACTTAAAAAATATTGGAAGAATAAATATGTCTATGTTTACATTAGCTTTTCCGAAACTCACCCCCAAAACTCCTCAGTTTATAAGCCTCTGTGTTGTCCAATATCGAGAACATGTCGTGCCACAAAATTCCGCTACGCTTTAGAATCGGGCGAGATGATCATCTGTCATCCTGGCTATATCAACGACTCTACTGTACTACTCAAGCTTCCTCGGGTTGATTTAGGTGACAACGGAATGCTTGGAGCACATCATAAAACAGCACCAGTTGCTTGCCAAATTCTTGCCAATAACCGCTTTGATGAAGGCTACTTTTCACTATCGAGGGATTGTGAACAAGTATAGACAGCACTTGAGGGTGTACTGACTGAATCCCGATATTATTTCATCATTGAGAACAGTACTGGTAGGAATAAGGGAACCAAATAACATGCTCTTTGTGCTAACCTTTTGTTTCACAGAACCTTATGCTATTGATGGCAGTTTTTGTGACTGTAAATTTCCTCATGGCAACATTCCCAAAAACATTGGCTAGATCTTTCAACCCCGTCCTCTGACGAACCCTTACTAACCTGTGCTTCACCAAAACCATTCATGCCACTAAAAAGTGCCACCTTGTCCCTAGAGAAGAAAGGACTTGGTATGAGAGAGAGTCTTTTAGTGTACTGTATGGCGTGTAGGAGAGCATGAGGTAGAGTCTGGGGAAGAGCACGAGGAAACGTTCGAGGAAGAGAATAGAAGAGAGGAACCTGGTCATTGCAACGATCTGAGTATTGATATGATCGATGCTACACTAGTTTATGAAATTGTGTCCAGGAACCAGCACAATACGGTATGCATTAACCAGAGTTTTCGGAGTAATGAAAACGGCTGTGCAAATCAAGCAGACTATGATATGGGTGGGGCTAGCCATAATGACAGTGATGAAGGCAATGATTTCACCGAAGCGAGTACTCAGAATAGTTAAGAATTTTCTGGTGCTAGCTCTTTCATGCAGAAGCTGTCATTGAGCCGAGGAATTAAATCGATGCCACCTATCCAGGCTATCTTCACAAAGAAACGTGGAAAGAGGCCCACGATTCTTGGTCGTGCCATTGATTGACTCCCTCCCACTTAGCCCAGAAGTTGTCAACACATAAGAATTCATATACGTATCTCATTGGATTTCAATATAATACAATAAGAATACAAGTATATACAAAGTCTGACATCAAGTGTATGTACCCAAAAAACCTGGAATTTCACGTGACCAAACTTGTGACGTTGTCAATGAGAAGAAGAGATGGGCGTTGCAACCACTACGACATTCCCTCACTTCAATAAAGTTTATTGTTATTTAGCCCCTGGAACTATGAAAAGACCGAAGAATATCTCCAAATTTATCAACGTGTAGAACTCAGTGTGCAGGGAATACCAGCATGTGTAACATACAATCTCATCACTAAGCCATGTCCATTTGTTGACTACTATTCACTTACAACCCAAGATATTGATCAATAATCTTTTCGAACACTCCATGAGATTGTACAAATATTTGTATATTTCTATTTCATCGAACTTGGTCCCATAGCATTCTATAGCTGTAAAATATAGTTCAAAGATACAATGCATATTTATACAAATTACTCTAACTATGTACACGCATATCATTCACTGAGAAATATTTAAAGCAAGGAGGGAAAACAGAAATCTGCACAAGATATTTGCCATTCCTAGAATTCTCAAACTCTTTTTTTTTATACTATTGAGACTGTTTATGACTTCATAATCATAAACAACCTTTACAGGTTTTATTGCAGTCAGTAGTAGAGAGAGCTATGCCTCAGTCTAAAGTCATCTAAGTCATGAAAAGGACAGCTCAGAAGAAAAGCAATCAGGCAACCTTACCTAACTTGTATAAGTCTGGGATTTAAGCCAGTTCTTTCTCCTATCTAAATATCTCTTAATGTTTAGAATGAGATTGGCCACAAATTAGCTGTACATGTAGTTGATGAAGAGTAAAGATTTAGAGGCTGTTGGAGCTTTTTTTTTCTATTCGAACCGCCAGAATAAGCTATTTTCACCTAGTAACTGCCCCTCAATCAATGAAGTTCTCGTCTTCTGGGCTTAGTTATATGTAGTACGAATGACATTTTTCTCAATTTTCACGATAAATGGCTCAGCAGCAAGTAGTTACATTCTTTCTAGATTTGAAGACGTCCCATGCCTAAGCTGATATGGCTCGACTAGGAAAGAGCGGGCCCCCCTCTGGGCTCTATGATTGGTTGGATGAACCTACTCACGACTAACAACTTGCCTACTCTCATAAAAGTCCTATAAACGGCAGAAAAGTCCTATGAAAGTCCTATTTTGATGATGTAGCTTGACCTATAAAACCCCCCTTCTTTCCACTTTGGATATGCTTTCATCTTTTCCATCTTCACTCACACATCATTTCTTATGATTTGTTTTCTATAAATCATACACATTAATTATCATTTAAATCTTGAAATATCTTTACATCTCTTCCACACTCTCAATTGCCAGTTGATTATCTTGTTTCAACTTAAATTTTTCACTCATATTTACTCTTATCTTCAAAGATGTCTTCTAGAATGACTTCTCAATCCACGGCTCACAGCTATACGGTGGAGGATTCATCCAAAAAAGTCAACTTCCTGCCCAGTTCCAGCGTGCCAAGCAACGCTATCCCCACTGATCTACTAGATGATGCAGATGCTATAATCATGCTCGTTCCGGATGCCTATGATCCAGAAGGAAGTTTGGATGCTTTGATAGAAATTGCTAAGCTCAGTCTTGATGCAAGCTTCTCTACGCTGTTCGTCCATGTTCCTTACACAGACTTTAAGCGTCTAGAGCATCTTCCACATGACCGAATGCAACTATCATTGGACAATGAAAAGATCGTGGCAAGCATGAAAAATGCTCCATTTTACAAGATCAGTGATGCGTCGTTGGAGCTGGCGCAGGCACTCAAAGATATCATGGCTTCCAAACCTGATATCCAAATCGGGCTTCTAAGCCACGGAACTGGCGCCACAGCTGCTTCCAATTTAGTCTGTGGTGCTGCCCCACCTCAAGTGAGCGCCTTATCAATGGCGCCCCCAAAGCCGATGATAGATGCGGCTACTTTCCGTTCGCATGGTAAGTCGTTATCCTTTCTAGTTGCCATGTAATTATCTTCTCTAACTTTTCTCTCTTCTTAGTCTACGCTGATATTCGCTTCGGCGATTACAGCCATGACTCCGGAGCTCGTGGTGCTACGGCACAACGGACACTCACGGCCCGATGGCTCGGCACTCTCTTGACCAGTGTGCCATGAATTTCGACCGGACGGTTGCGTTATGCCATCCGGCGATCTAACATGTACACGGAGGACTCTGCAGCGGGCGGATGAGAATACAAGCGTAGCTACTACTGACTTGTACTTCGGGCCAGAAGCGAACAGAGAGGATCTTGTTGATATGGCCAACTATCTGCGGGGCCATCTCTTCGGTCCGTCTGCCAAGGCGCCCGTGCAGAGGCCGAGGGCTATATCCGGGTGAACGGTAAGGATGGGGACCAGAAGACAAAACTTGAGTCGGACGGCAGCCGGGAACAGAACGCCGAGAAGCCACGCATGAAGAGAGTTAAGGAAGGTGATGAGGAGTATTTGACAATGTCACATGCATCTCACAAGTGGCAAGATGCGACCACCCCCACTTACACATCCACTCGGTGGGTGAATTCTGCTCGTGCTAGCGTTACATCTTCCTTGACGTCTTCCTCCGAAGAGCCTGCCAAGACTCCGCTCTCGACCCGGCCTGAGCCTCCAGTTCCGGAGGTTGAGAAAGTCCTCAGTGCTGACGTGTGGAACCGAATTTCGACTCCGGTAATTGTGGTCGGCGACTTTGTGGCAATGCCGTTCAGTGACTACGTTACTGGCATCGTTAATGCCTCCCGTGAGCTTTCCTTGATGCCTTATGCTCCGTCATTAATCAACATGACGGTTGTTGAATCCCAAATCACCAAAATTGCTGCCATGCCATCTATGGCAATAGATGGTTTTTCCAATCTAGTCCAGGTCTTAGCTAGACCAACTTTGGATGGTGGAATATAGGGTATAATTTCGACTTGGGTATCTGTCTTGGCTTGGGTGTTTGTCTGGATATACAAAGGGTTGTAGTTTGTTTCATGGAGATACTGTATTTTGTTTGATATTTAGTGATACAATTAGAGTTAATGGTTCAATGTTGATATATCCGTTTACATGTTTTTTTAATATGCTACATTCTAGGTGCACAAAATCAAAATCAATGATAGTGTAAACATCACAATGACTTGGAAATAAAAAAATCAAGCATAACACATATGTATATGTACATACATGTAGGTTTTTAGTGCTTAGATGAGATAAATCAATGCATCATAATTCATAACAAGTTACATAGGCACCAATCCTTTTTAGGTGCCAACTATAAAATTAGGTTGAATGGTCTTACTACACTTATGTATGTAGCAGTTCACATAGCCACATGTACTACACATACTCTATTTTGTTGCCTTCATTGTATCCGATTCTTTTTACTTGATAAGCAAAACGCTCATCTTCTTCTTCAACATCTATACCTCTTTATCTCCCCCTTGTTCTCATTCTATACACCTTCAACTATTTTTAGTCTGCGATGCAGTAGCCTTGCACTCAACAACTTTCACTATGGTTCCTCGATCATGCCCAGAAAAATGCCTATGAGATTGGCTGGATATGTGCCTCACCTCTGGAACTAGCTGTCGCAAGGGTTATCCTTGATGAAGAGTTTGGACGCCCCAAAAACCAAGCATCTCGAAATTCAAGTTACGTTTATGGCCGTATCGGAGACCATAATGTTGTCTTAGCTTGCTCGGCATCAGGTGGCCAAACTCAGGCGGCTGCAGCTGCTGACAGCATGGCACAAGACTTTCCTATATCTCTACGCTTCATACTTTTGGTAGGAACCGGCGCCGGAATTCCCTCTTCACAATATGATAATCGACTTGGCGACGTTGTAGTTGGCCAACGAAGTGCAAAATGCGTCAAGATCTGTGGTAGATGTACAAGATAGCTCTAAATATCTAGTATTCTGCAACTATACCAAGGAAAATTGGCATAACCACGCTTGTGCGATCATCTTTGATAGTTAGTTGGTCATATACAAAATATTCGTGGTACAAAAACTTACTTTATTGCTTAAAAATAACTGTAAAATCTACAATTTACTGACAAAAAATACCATCACTCAAACTACTCTATATAAGTTAAAGGAACACACTTCTTATGTTTTTGTCTCTCTTCTTTAGTCTACAGTTGAGCCTTTTCCTTCTTTGTCCTTGTTCACCCTCTCATGACGAATGACTAAAGCCGTAAGGATCAACCCTAGCATACATGCGCCTAGGGTTAACTGATACGCACTACGATAGCAAGAAACGCCTTCCACGCAAACATTCGAGCCGTCCTCATCGCTCGTGCTATGAGCATCGTATACCATACCATAGAACATATTAAAGATATTACCCGACACGACGGGGGCTAGAGTCATGACGCCCCAATTTTGACTGAGACCGTGAATACCGAATGTCTCAGCAACGATGGATGGGAAGACACCAAATAGGAATCCGTAACCGAGACCGGAGAGACCAGAAACTAAGCCGAGGAGATGTGGGTTTATGATGTTTAAAGCACAGAGTTGGGCAATGGAGAAGACAATACTGGCCATGACAAGACACCAAGTACGGCTTGCATGAAGGACTTTGACGAGGAAGTCGGAGCCAACACCTTGAGAGGGAAATAGTTAGAACCTGTGCGATGTTCGTAGAAAGAAAGAAAACCTTGGGAATTACCTGATAAGAGACGACCGGCAAAACTGCAGATAGATAGGATAGAAACATGCAGTTGTTGACGTGTGACCAAGAACGAATGGTCGACAGATTTATCGTAGGCGCGCCAAAGTGAGATGACGTCATGACCGATGTTGCTATAGAAAAGTGCTCAAGTTAGATTTCTTTCATTCTTTTGTTCGTTTTCATCTTTCCATTCGTTTAAATTCAAAGCACTTACTTGATAGTCATCAACCCGATACCGGCCAAAATGCCTAGAATGGTAAATAACTGCCAAAACTCAGGCTCACGTAGCAACTTTAAGCCGCGGATATCTACACGATGAGAGCGTCCCATGTCAACGCTGTTCTGCACAAGAACTTCGCCGGGTAGAGACGAAGCCACCGACGAGGACGATGACGCCTGTGACATGAGCGATGATGTCTCGTTGGCATTGTCGTCGTCGTTGTGGTCGTCTTTGCCGTATTTCCTCGTCCGGCCGTCGTCACCGTTCTGGGCACCGCCAGTAGTCGAAGATGATGGACCAGCAGCAACACCAGCAGTAATAGTAGTACGAGTCGCAGTACTAGTGGGGTTGGCGGACGAAGAAACGGGGTTGGTAGGATCTGACGTACCAGGCAGATCAGAGTCGCCGTAGTGGTGATGTTGATGAGAGTGGCCTCCATGAGCCTCTGTAAGATAAGACGTGATGTCTGGTTAGTTCTCGGTCATTTCCTTTTCATATCTTGAAGAAAAAGAGCACACATACCTGTATCAACGGCATGGTATGCCTGGTGAGGCAATACTCGCAGGAAGAAGAAGCCGACAATGGTCATGCCAAACGTGCCAACAGCTAACAAGTACAAGAAGCTGCTGGGATCTCCCGGCGCCAGGATGGCACTAAGCAGCGAAAAGAAGAAGGCACTGAGCCCAAAGGCGGCCAGCGGGAACGCGGTTGCTGTACCACGATGGTGCGGCCAGTTGAGGGCTGAAGTCTTGACAGCCGCGGCAAAAGCCATACAGCCGCCCATGCCAGTCAAAAACGAGTACAAACACAGCGCCCATAGTGCGCCGGCACCCTGATCGTAGGCGCGATGCAGCGGATAGTAGCCCGCCAGCAGACACAGGGCGCCCATCAGCACGGCTGGCCGCGGGCCCTTGGTGTCTATGAAGATGCCGATGGGCACACCAACAGCGTACATGCCCAGATTGCCGGACGTGCCGATCAGGTTGCTCTCAGTGACGGAGAGCTTAAGACGGTCGGCAAACTGCGGCGCCCAGCCGGAATATACGTACTATGTAGCCGGGAAGAGGCGGGGGATTAGCTTATCGGGTCGAACTTGGTAGATAGGGACAGAGATATAGAAGGACGCACGTTGGTGCCACATGCAAGCGAGATCGCAGTTGCGGCAACGCTGGCGATAATGCGCGCCCGGTGCACCGCAGGATCGCGCATCTTGCCGACGATGAAGAGGAGCAAAGCGGGAGGGCAAACACGCTTGACTCGTCTATATGTTATTGTATACGCTTCTGTTTATAGCTTCGGTTTCTCAGTATTGTTTAGTCGACCAGTCCGCTGGTATGTTTTAGTCACAGCGTATCGAGTGAAATAGGTGGATATTCAAATCGCAAATAGTGTCGTCGACAAAGGCCGAGGCTCGTTAAGTTGTTTGCTTTATCAAAAATGCAGTTGCCTCGTCACTGCTCGACTCTCTATAAAGATAAGTAAATAGAAAAGGAACAGAATGCGCCCAGCGCCAAACAAACCAACGACGTTTGTCAAATATGAAAAAAAAATATGAAGTTGGTTCGGAAATGTAAAAAAGATAACCAAGAATACGTGAAGAAAGGAAAAAAAACAAGAAAAGAAACTGATGAGAAAAATTGAATGAAATTGAAACTACTTTGAACAAACACGACGTCGTCAGCTCTCCAGTCTGGCAGTTGCTTAATTGGATACCAAGTAACCTCTGTTATCGCTCTTTTTTGTATTTTTTCCTAAAGGAGCATCGATTTCGTCGCTCTTTCTATTTCGTTGTTGCTTTTCTTACTTTATTGCGTTCTTTCCTCTTTTCTGCTCAACTTACTCAGCTTCCTTCCTTCCTTGCCTAAGCTTTCCCCGGACCGACTGCAACTACCATATTGAGTTTGACGGATCAACCTTGCAACAGCTGCTTTCAGAGGGCGCTGATTTGACGGCTCCTGGACCACAGTCTTAGATACAGAATATACCGTGTTTTATGTGTAGATAGCAATATATAATCACAGTGTTCGTACCTTTTTATTAACAGTGCTACATACCAGGAAAGCTGAGACTACCTATCTATCAGCATCTTTTATCCCTTGACATCAAGACAACGAGAGAGATATGTTAGGGTAAAAGAATGGGTACATGATATCAAAATTCACCGATAAACCGAGGAAAACAGAAAAAAAGCACAAGTCAAAAGGGACAGAGATAACAACCATGCATTGCCGCCATCGATGATATCTCTGCCGTGTGAGTTATCGTTTTGCACTTCCATGTACTTAATCAGTTATCTTGATATGCCCCGCCCATGGATTTATCTGTCCGCCCGCTTCCCTCTATGAGCCTGTACTGTAACTCTAGCTAGCCCCTCCACTTGGAGATTGCGATCTGAAGCGTTCGCATCGAGATAACGGGCACTTTCCTGGGTCGGTTTTATATTGTTTGTTTCTGTAGTTTCTTGGCGGTCGGGGATCTAAAGGATCTCTTTACCCAGAAAGGGTGAAGATAGAGCAGCTTTTTTCACATGTATAACGGTAGCGTACGCAGGACCTGGAAAGGGCTGCAGGCCGACTAAGCACTAGCCGACCGTATTTCTTTTTGGGCATCATTTTGTTTGTTTCTGGTTGATCTTGCCCCTGAGCCGCAATGTGATGTTTAGGCTGTATCGTATCTCTTCTTGATTATGTCATGAAGTTGGCGCGATCCGTCAGCCAAGCCACCGCAAGTGTCATCAGCTGGCGGGCGCAGTGGTCCAAGAGCCCCGTAGTACAGTTGCGGTGTAGTCAGATACAGGCAGCTATTTAGCTCACGTGCTTTTGGCTCTTAGACCAAGCTTTCCCCCAAGCGGCATTTCGTCTTCCTTGCTCGCCACATCGTCATCGATGTTTCTTTTCCTCCTCTTTAATCCTATCAAACTCCGAAACAAGCTTTGATCTAATCTATCGAAACAGCTTAAGAAAACAACGCTGTCTTTTCCTCTCGGCCTAAATCTCACTGAGCAGCGCTCATCGAGACTGGATCTACCGGTCTTAGTGGTTATTACTCTAATACTTTGCTTCAATCTATCTTCTGCCATTCTTTACTTATATTCGGCGCGAAGCTTCACTTCGGGTTCTCGATTGATTTTTTGACGTCGCAATCATGGGCGTCGTCGCGTCGCTTCCATTTTTAGCCCTGCCCGGCGCGGGGACCGTAAGTCCGCCCATAAGCCTCGACTTGTCTATTCTCTGGCATATCTCTTACTTTAGGCCTCATCTAACCTTATCTTGGGTCTTCTAGATCATGTCCTTCGCCGGCAGTTGCTGCGGTGCTGCCACATGCTCTATGGTATGCAGTGCCTGCGGTAAATGCGGCAACAGTATTGCGACTCGTATCGCCTATGCTATGATGTTGCTGGTCAACTCTATCTTAGCCTGGGTTATGCTCACGCCGTGGGCCATTGAGAAGCTGCAGCATCTCACCTTTAACTACGTCAAAATTACGTGTCCGAATGGTCAATGTCATGGCTGGCTAGCCGCCCACCGCGTATCGTTCGCCCTCGGCATCTTTCACCTGATATTGGCCAGTCTGCTCGTCGGCGTGACATCGTCAAAGCAACCACGCGCCGTGCTCCAGAACGCTTATTGGGGTCCCAAGATCGGTCTTTGGCTACTACTCATCATCGTATCGTTCCTGATCCCCGATAACTTCTTCATGTTCTGGGGTAACTACGTAGCGTTGATCGGCGGCATGCTGTTCTTGATTCTGGGTCTTGTGCTGCTTATCGACCTTGCCCACAACTGGGCCGAGTACTGCCTCGAGCAGATCGAGGAGAACGAAGACTCGCGTTTGTGGCGCACCGTGTTGATCGGCTCGACTCTGGGCATGTACGTTGCGTCGCTCGTCATGACCATCTTGCAATACGTCTTCTTTGCAAAGGGCGACTGCTCCATGAACCAAGCCGCCATCACCGTCAACTTCTTGCTCTGGCTCATTGTGTCCTTTGTGTCCGTACAGCCTGCCATCCAGGAATACAACCCTCGCGCTGGCCTGGCCCAATCTGCCATGGTCGCTGTCTACTGCACCTACCTCACTATGTCTGCCGTCAGTATGGAGCCCGACGACAAGCACTGCAACCCGCTCGTGCGCGCCCAGGGCACCCGGACTACCTCGGTTGTCATTGGCGCCTTCGTAACTATGCTGACTGTAGCCTACACTACTACCCGTGCCGCCACTCAGAGTCTAGGCCTCAACCACGATGGCGGTGCTATCCGCCTTTCCGACGATGAGCATGATATGGTGGTTACCTCGCAGCCCAGCGTCAACCGACAGATGCGTGCTCAGGCTCTTCGCCGCGCCGTTGAAGAAGGCTCACTCCCCGCCGATGCTCTACTCTCCGAGGACGACGACGACGAATACTCCTACGGCAGTGGCAGTAGCCACGGTGGTACCCAAGACGACGAGCGCAAGTCTACGCAGTACAACTACACCGCCTTCCATATCATTTTCTTCCTGGCTACTGCTTGGGTAGCTACCCTACTCACCATGAACTGGCAAGACGCCACGCAAGACGGAGACTTTGCCACTGTCGGTCGTACGTATGCGGCTAGCTGGGTCAAGATTATTAGCGCTTGGGTGTGCTATGGCATGTACTTGTGGACATTGGTAGCGCCGGTTGTGATGCCAGACCGCTTCTAATACACACGAAGAAGTCTACAGTGTGTTGTTTCTCTCTTTCGGTTTGGTTTTCTTTCATCACGAGCATAGTTTGGATCGTATCTTGTCTTTATTTGATTTTTGTTTCATTTTTATTAGCATCGTTACTCATTTTTGTCACTTCTTATATTACCCTCGCCTAACTTAGTACGATCGATTTGATTTAGGATCTTCTTATAGGCGTCTTGTATAGTAGTAGAAACTAGATCAATGCCATCTTCGATCACATGCCTCCTTGATGCAGAAACTATTTCTTTGATGACTAGATCGGCCCGTAGATATGTACGATTTTCCATACTGAGGAGCTTTTCTTTTGAGCTTCTCACGGGGGTCATCTCTAATATTGAGATCGCGCAGTTGTGATTCTACGAAATAATGGATCTCAGCCTGAATCTGATCATTCTCTTCTTCCCCACCAAGATGGATTTGAGCCAAGGACGGTATACTAGCTTCGAATTTCTCGTATATATCAATGTAAGGACGACTAGTGATCAAAATCTTGAGAACCTCTCGAATCTTTGCTGTTGTTGTACCACCTAGTGACTAGATAAATGAACGCAGTTTGATCTTATGAGATACACTCATCCAAGGCATCTATAATAATGAAGGTGTTGCGGAAATTGTTATCATCAACAGCTAAGAGTAATATCTGCTAGAGTGTACTGACATCGTACACGAGTCGATCTCCAAGATTCTTCCAATGAACTAAGGCATATTGTTGTAGATGAGGTTGTTGACAAAAAAGTTGGTGCAAAATCGCACAGAGAGCTGTTGCAAGATTACTTCGTTTGTCGTCATATTCGAAGAAAAAGTAACAGGCTGAAGACAAAGAATCTCCAATCACATGTTTGTCAACGAAAAACTTGCTGAACACCGACTTTCCACAGCCCGGATCGACAGAGATACATAGAAGGCCGTTGTTCATATTGGAGCACTAGGCGGTAAATTTATGGTTGTCCGGAACCCAGAGACATGTCCCATCTGACGCCATGGGAATGCCATCCTTCTTTGTTTGATAATCAGTTGTTTTAAACACATGCTGGCAATTCAATAGTTCGTTTTCCACTTCCATTTTGATAATGTAGGTGGTTTTGCCAACGAGGCTGCTACCTAGCTCCCCTATAATAGCAAGATGTTAGAGTTTCATATGTAGTGAGAGTAATTTGGTTGAAGAGGACCTCGTTACAACATACCAATGAGGGTAAAGGCTAGTATCGTGATATAGCCTAGGGGCTCTTTGGCGTAGGCTGCGGCGGGAAGAGTGGCATATCAATGCCGATCATAGTTTGTATGACTATAATCCACAATGCCACGAATAACAAGACATGGAAACTGCTGTGGTATGCCCGAAGCCTCCAATTCGACACATATAGCCCCAATTTCTTGCTGTAGTTGGTCCCGCCTACTTGCATCTCGCATAATGGAGTTCCCTGAAGCAATGACCCCATAATGTACTTGTGGATAATCGTTTGTTCGTGGAGGTCTCCGTAGTTCCAACATTTCTGAACAAGGGCCACAAGTTGGGGCATTGGATTGATGGGGATTTGGTGAATGGAATAGCCGGTTGCTTTGAGAAGCTGGCTTTCCGAAGCCCTTTTTGATCTTTTCACTACAAGCCAGTGCGGCCGTCATATATATCGGGAAATTAGGATTATCAATATCCGCTAGGAAGTTGTTCAGTGCTGATAGTTATGTGACCGGAGGCGAGCTTAGCTGGCCTTGTTGAAGAAACTTTCTATCATTAAGCAGTTTGCCAACATCGTATTTAACAACGCCACCAAATGTACCCCTGGTTTTGTTGATCACAATATCGCCAAGTCCTATGTCATGTCCTGAGGAGGGAATTCCAGAACCGATTCCCACCAAAAGTACGAATCGTAGAGATGTAGGAAAGCCTTCTGCCATACTCATAGCAACGAGGCCCACACCGTTTTAGTCAAGTGTTGCACAAGCTATAACGACATTATTATTTCCTATTCGGCCATAAGTATAGGTGTTCGGACTAGCAAGTGTCTGATTTTCAGGACAGTTGAATGCTTCATCTATCATAAGCTTTGCAGCTGCTAATTCCGTAGGCGAGGCACATATCCAGCCAATCTCATAGGTGTCTTTTCCTAGACCTACAACACTCGCCTATCAGTTGCTCCGGGTGTGTTTCTGGAGACGTTTTAATCTTATGACTTCAAAAAACTTGAATCGACACTGAGTTAGTATATTGTATATATCATTACGTTGAGCTATACATAGAAAACCCGAAAAAGGACTACCGGCCCTTTGAAAAAAAACCATGTGCCGTTTCTCATATAGCAGAACATATATTATGTGTAGGTACCTTGATGCTTTGAGACAAAAAAACCTTGAATTCTTTAATCAACTCAATAGAACCCTATGATAAGAAGTGAAGAAATGAATATTCGAACCAAAGAGTTCTAAGATTAGGTTCAATTGCCAACAAAGTCATGTACCACGAAAACCAAAGTATGTGTACAAGTATGTACTTATCTTTGTGATATATGTATATAAACATGTAATCATTGTCATAATACATGCTAATATATGCTATTTTCGTTCGTAATATAATTCTCTTAGGTACCAAGCCATTTTATGAAGTTGCTAACACACTGCATAGTAGGAATGGTAAATAAAGGCATTATATTGAGACAAGAAAAACAAAAGACAAGTTCAACTACATTATGAAAGAAAAGGGAATAGATAAACATATAGGAAAACAGTCGATGTAATGGAAACAGGTGTCTTCGGAATAGAGTAGATATTTCACATGATATATTAAGATTTGGTGAAGGTAGATACGAATTTTCTTGGTGTAGTACGGGAAACGACAATGTGCGGAATCTAACAGCATATGTTTGGTATGTTACAGGGAGACATATGTAAATTTTCATAGAGATATAGATAACGTTTTATATATGGGGGGACTTTTAATGGTGAAAAAAAGCCTTCACAGTAATAAAGACAAACGCAATACAAAAACTAGTAACACAAGACAAAAAATCCAATATATAAAAATGAAACAGCAAATAGTTGCTCGAGAATAAGGAATAAAAAGATAGGGCTAGTAAGGACACCCCAAAAATAGTATATAATCGCTGATAGTGAGAAAAGAGATAAAAAGGAATTGTAAGAAGATGTCTTTAGAACAAAAGACATGTAACTAGAAACAGAGACTAGTGAACAGAGAAAAAGGACCAAAATAGAAGCCAAAAAAATCATGAGGTCGTTAACTTGGTTCTAACAAAACATATTAGAAATCATAGGTATACTACAACTGTTAAATATCAGTAGTAGCGGTGGTAGTCAAAAAATATCTCGCTGGTAATTTCGGAATATAAGACAAGAAATAACTACTGAAAAGGTGTTAAGCTTGTCTGTATATGTCTATCCATACCAGGGTGTTTCATATATTATATGATTTGTGTATTTTATTTGCGTTACTTAGAATAACTTGTGTACCCCGTAGATTGAGACACATTCACTACACCAACACCACCAACACCAGATCCCGAGCGGAACAGCGGTGGGTGTTGATGTTGCTGCTGTTGCTGGACAGCTATGGTGGCCCCCGTCGTAGTTGTATGGTCAAATGGCCCACCAGTATAAGACGTGGTGTGTGAAAGACTTGGGGCATACAAAGGTTGCTGTTGCTGGGTTGAGGATGTCACCGAGTGTGGGTTGAATGAGTATATGGAATTCTGAGAAGTCGGTGTAGAGGCCGGGCTATGCCAATGCGATGTATGTTGCTGCTGGTGTTGGGATTGTGTAGATTGTGAGGTATGGTGTTGTACATGGTGGGAGTGTTGTGTATGATGCTGTGGAGCTGTAGACTGATATAGCGATGTTGGTGTCGTTGGAGGGAATTCAGATGAAGACGTCGGATACAGTAGCGATGAGCGGCGGGTCGAGTCATGCGTAGGTTGAGAAGCTGGCGACATCAAATCTGATACGGGTAGCGACATACCAACGCCGGATGGATGGACGCCAATATTAGCAGTATCGACGTAATGTGGCTGGTAGGTGGTTTAACTGATTAACACAAATCCTAAGTTGATGTATAAAGAAACACAAATACAAGAGGTCGGTCAGCTTACGGGTATGCTATCTAGGTATGGAGCTCCATTTGCAGGCCCAGAAAGCGGAACTTGGCCGGTGGTGTTGACAGGAGGAAGTATCGGATGATGGGTGGAATGTGCCATGTGCGATAAGCCCGGAGTTGTCGAGGCATGTACAGGGACATTGGGCGAGTTATTCTGTTCAACATCGTTACGGATTGAGGTGTCGGGGTCTTCAGACAGGCGATAGTCAACAGACTTGTCGTCGGCCATGACCCAGACTTGAGTTTCGCCATCTGATGGGGCTAGAATTAGGAAATGTACTTGGTTGGCCTGAGATATTAAACATAAGATAACATACCGATCTCGCCACGGCGGAAGCGTTCTTCTTGCTTGGCTACAGCAAATATCTCAGACAGGAACGGCCGCTTTTTAGCGTTGGTAGGGTTTTCCTTGTCCGCAAAGAATGCAGAGAGAGCATCCATGGTGACTTCCTCGAGCTTCTCAACGCTGAGGTTAGACTTTTGAACATCGGCCAGTTGCTCCCGCTTTGGGGCAACAATGAGACGTAGAATGTGTGTGAGCAAGTACACACGTTCTATCGGGATTGGTTAGTTTTTCCATATGTTAAATATGTGACTGCGAGAAAGCATACCCTTTTTGTAAAGATGATCGGGCTCTTTGTGGCGGACCTTGTCTTCTTTGGCGGTGGGTTTCGGCCACCAATCAGGCGCGCGGTCCTCTTTGCCGGTATACGGATGGTGAGATTGTTTCTTGGGCTCCACAGCCTTGACCCAGGCCTTGGCGATTATTTTGCAAGCATTTTGCTGGCAACTGCGGAGGCGCTGTTGGTAAAAGGCCCAAACCATATTGGCATCGCCAATAGTGACGGGCTTGTGTGTTGCAGCCATAGTGAAGACGGATTCGTTGTCCTGCTTGGGCGGATCTGGCTTGAGACGGACACGTTTTGGGTTTCTAAAGCCATCTGTGCCATAGGACATCCGGGTTTCCATGGTAGATTCATCGTAACTATCCTCACTAGACAGACTACCGATACCACCTGTGATTTAAAGTTAGGAAGCTTGTAGTTTGGCAGACATGAGAAGAGTTACTTACGAGTAGCGATTTGATTCATGGTAAAGGCAAACTTCTTGTCGTCGAAGAAGCGGCGTATGGTAGGTTGACTGAGGTTTGTCGGGCCAGAAAACATAGCAACTGATCCATCGTCGAGTAGAGCACCAACAAAGCAGTCCCGGAGGGGGATTTGGCAGAACTCGCGAAGAGCCCGGTCGATTTGCTGTGCGAACTGGTTAGATAAGCAGAAAGGGCATACTAGGCACTAGGCCGAGGATGAGTTGGGGCTTCAATACAATTGATGGACTTACCATTGGCCTTCTATGGTCGAGGGTCGAAGTGGCGGCAGGCATAGTACCAGAATTAGTTGCCGAGTCGTGGATAGAAGGCACGGAGTGATGATTTTGGGCCGGCGAAGTTATCGGTGCGACGGCGGAGTTGCTAGCAGTTGCAGCAGCAGAGGAGGTGACTGCAGACTGGGTGGTGATGGTGCTGTAGTGGTTGTACGGCTCGCGCTTAGCATCAAGAGTGCTGTACCGGTCCTGGACCGACCAAGCACTGACTTGGGGACGAGGGAGCTGGTTATCCCGATCCCAGTGACCTTGGACCATGATATGCAATGGACAGATAAGTCAAAATAGCTAACAAGGGCGACAGAGCAATGAGTACGCGGCGATGAGATCCATATATCTTGATACAGATATATGATGAGACGGAATATATGTGTATGTATGAATTTATATATTTGCGTTGATGAGCATGAGCTGATGGGAAGAGTCAGAAGTAAGAATGATTGAAAAGAGAACGGCAAAACTGCGTGAACGATAACGATGTGAAAGGTCTAACGGCAAGAGGAATTATCTGAATATATATATCTAAAGAAAATGAGAGGATATAATTGCGACAAATGACAATGGCAGCACCTGTCTATAATAAGGTGGGCTAATATCAACTTCTTTTAGCACCAAAAAGACAAGTAGTTTCAAGGGTTCAAGATAGAGTAGTAGAAGATCATGGTAGGGAACAAGGAAAACAAAAACAAAGATATACGGAGAGAGATTCGTAGCAGGAGGAGGGCATGATATAATAACAACGGCAAAGGAAGAAGAGGTTTTATTTCAGGCTAGTTCTTCTTAAGCAAGCGGCAGAGGAAGAAAGCAAAAAAGCTAACTAGGCTAGCCAGGGTATGATGTGTTGGGTAGACAGTTGTGCGGAATAAAGAACAAGAAAAATAAAGAGAAAAGAAAGAAAGATAGCGTAAGCCCCGGGGGGTTATGTTTAGCAGGTTAGCTTACTAGAATAAACAAGCCAAGGAATTGAACAATAAAAACAACAGATAAAAGAAGAAAAAGAACTGATCGAAAAATAGCACGAATTAATTGCTTGCAGGGTGCCGCAGCAGCGGGAAAGTCAACGAATAGGCAAGAAGAGATACTACCAAGAGAGCAATGGAAATGTACATGTAGATGCATACAAATACATGTCAAGTAAATAGAAAAAGACGAGATAATGCGCATGTGCTCGAACAATAGAACCGTGTTGAACAGAAAGATGGCAAAAGAGAAGAGGAGAAGGAAAGAGAAAATGATATAGGAAAGGTCATACATTATGTTCTCTCTCTATACTTGGAAATTGGCCCCCTTCTGGCGATGACAACCTACTACGGGTTCTAACCTTTTTCTCTCTTACTTCTTTCCTCAATTATCTGTCTGTCTGTGTGCCTGCCCCGGCGTTGGTTTGCTGTGCAACCAGCCCGGCCGCGTCCTATCTAGCAGTAGCATATAGTGGCAAAATATATAGTATCAGTTGCTCTTTAATCAACACAATTCTCAATGTACAGAAAACCGGCAATTTCTCTCCAAAGACAGGAAGTGGAAAGTAGAAAGTGGAAAAAGGAAGAAAAAAAAGAAAAGAAAAAAAAAACAGTAAACAAAACATAAGCCCGCAGGAAGGTGGACAGGATAGGATTTTGTGATGTGTCCGCCCACAGTTTAATGGCAAAAAATGTGAAGACTGAGCAGTAGATTTTTGGCGCTCATGTTGGACAGCAGATATGCAGGTCTACTAATTAGGAATTTCCTGCAAGCGAGGCGACGAAGAAAAAAGCCAGAGCGAGGCTATTCGTCGCAGTTCGAAATTCGATTATCAGCCATCAAAACGAGAGTAAGATGAAGAGAGAGCGAGAACGAGAGAAAGAGGGGATTGTGTCCTCTTGCCGGCCTTTCAACGATTACTTCCACGTCTTGAGAGCTACAGCGGCAACTTATTCTCCAACCATCCAGAACCAAACCAACCCAAGCAGAAGAGGTAGCAGTGCATTTTTTATCTGCACCGTCACATCATCGTAAGAAGAGAAAGAGACAACGATCAACACTTCTTAACATGCAAAAATCAAAATCAGAACGAAACGAAACGAAACGAAACGAAAAAAGCGGGCTGTCGGCAGCGCAAGAAACGGGGTCTCGATAAATACAGCCGATGCAGCCGTCATTGCAGCGTTTCCTCCCAGATGGAGATTCTCAGGCTTCCAGCGTAGTAAACATGGAATTGTAGGTGCAGGTGCAGCTACCAGCCAATAATAGCACATGATACCACGATACATACAGATACAAATACGCCGGCCAGGGCTACAGCAGAGCCAGAGGACGCCTCAGAAACACCAGCCGGAAGCTGTTTGTTTATCTCAATATATGGGGCAGTACGAAGCAGTCCACCCAGTCAGGTAGAATAACATAACACGCCAGCATTAGTCTGCCTGTTCAGCCCCAAAAACGACCCCCCCTCTCTATCTCCCAGCCTGATCTAAGAGACGAGAGAAAGGGATCACATCACTGCTTCTCTTATACTTGTCTTCTTTCTCGTCACCCTGTCCTAGCCTAGTGTTGCACAGGCCCAACCAGCACAAATACCTGACGGGGGGCATCCCGCAATATACAACTAGATATATGTATATATATATCACACGATATAGAACGACGAATATGCCATCAATAAACACATTCACAAGTGCGATGTGCTGCTGGCCTCGAGCTAATACGTTATAGGAAGGCATAAGCCTATTCTGCTGTGCGAATGTTTGACGCAAATGAGAAAATACTGATAATACAGAGAAGAATGTAAAGACTATCACTATAAACGACATGGCTAGTGGGAAATGAAGAACGAACGGCAAGAAAAAAAAATGTGATTGCTGCACAACTAAAACTGAGAGCGAAGCTAGTAAACAGTAAGCAAATGACTGATCAAATGACTACTAGTAAAGAACCCAAGACTGAATAGAGAAAGAAACGATAGCCACTACACTTACACAGTGTCAAAGCCGACCCAGCACAAACCAGGCGAACAATTCACATATAGATATATCTGTATGTGAGAAACAGCTTGGCTAGTGCGGTTCCGGGGGGAGGGTTAAAGGAGGAGGAAGCAGGAAGAGGGGAGTGGAAAACAAAAAGACGTTAAGCCAAACGGTGTCCCAAGGTAGTCAAATAGTACTTATATTATTACTACACGTACCATTAGTTACTATGACTTATCTGGCCTAAGCCGGGACATTTGTTGGTTTTTTATAGAGAAAGCGATATATGACAAAGATCAACAGCGAATAATGAGAAGGGTTAAAAAGGAAATCTCTATACGGCACGATCCGGAAGAGCCAGCCAGTAGCTCTTTTACCTGCTAGTACCAAGGTTACTTGAAATTTAGCTACTAATACTGGTCGTACATGTACTAATACTAGCTCTGTACTAGGACTAAAGTTGTAGTAGCACCAATATCCTTCACTATAGCCCAAAATGGCCTTGTAATTCAACACCCAAGAAAACGTAATACAAGCCAGACAGCCATTTATAGATATACCCGAGCTGAGAGCTAATTTTGACTAAGACGGATGAGTTGGAAGGTTTAAGGCATGGTAAAATTAGACATTGTGTGCCAATATACCTAGTTGTGCATTACCGCCCACATCAATATTTCATTATTTTCCAGTTAGATGAAACCCATCATAAACACACCAGTATTATACACCTAATCAATACCAGATAAAAAAAAAGAAAGGAAAAAGTGTGACAGTCATACCCAAATAAGCAGTTTTAGTGACAAGTGGAGACCAAAAGACGGATAGAAACCGATATATTAATGGAGATAAAGGCCAAGAGAAAATAAAAGGAAAACAATAGTATATCATATCACTATGCTACAAGCCGGCTTATATGTGTATTTCAGCCAATATTACGCTAATTATGTGGATAACGCGCGGGACATGTGATATTGGGAAAAGGCTAAAAAATGAAATGAAAAGATGGCCTGTACTTTGCGGCCAACGGACCTTACTGTTATATTGGTTTTTTTCCTTATGTTATTTATGATACATATATGAACGGAAGAAATGTTATTATAAGTGTCAAGAAAGAAAAGAAATCCCTTAACCGAGCGGGTAGGTTGGTATTACTGTATCACTATATTTCTATATTTCTATATCACCATGTGCGATGACCGCCAAGAAATGTGACTGGGTACCAAAACAACAACTCACAGTACATGCACAATACATAAACTATAATATGAGTTTGCTGTCAACACACATGCACCCACGTTCACTAGGTATGAAGATCAACATGGGATGGATAACTCAAATACTTACAGCACCATTTTGATAGTTCTCCTAGTACGTACCACTTTGCATTTTACTTTATTACTGAATAGAGTACACGTTCATATGCTTTGGGGCTGGAATATCAACTTTGCTAGGGGGAGGGGGTGTATATGCATATATGCATGTATGCTAGCAAATAAATGGAAGGGTCCATCAAGAAGTAAGCGCAGAGCCATCAGACAAGCCAATAATGACACAATAGGAAGTGAGCAAGATTTACAGTTACGATGTACAGCTACGTACGTCTGAGCATCGATCGATGTACAGCTACGTACGTCTGAGCATCGATCGATGTACAGCTACGTACGTCTGAGCATCGATCGATGTACAGCTAACGTACGTCTGCATCGAT
>RHDR01000131.1:0-56446 GCA_009806295.1 Davidsoniella neocaledoniae
GCGTGTTATCGTCAATGGTCGACGTCAACGTGGTAGTCTCGGTGATATATGTGATACTAGTCCGGCGGATCACGATGACAGAGTTGCCCTGGGCCGTGACCATCTGTCCGCCGGCCACGACTATCTCAGTGGCCTCGGGAGCCTTGGCTGAGTACGTCAGCGTAGCTGAATCTGAGGTAATGCTGATACCGTCGGGCCCGATCGTCACCTCCTTGCCCATGATGGTCTCGGTGGTCTTGGTTGAGCCGATGGTGTACACGTAGTTTTCGACGATGACAGTGCCCTTGCTGACGGTTATGTCTAGCCCGCCCATGTTGGTCGATGTAGTTACGTCGGCTGTCAGGCCCGTGGCGCCAGCCACTATGCGTGAGATGGTACCGCCACCCGATTGCACGACCTCGGATGGGTTAACCGTGAAGGTCTCGCCGTTGTCTGTGATGGTGGTGGTATCAGTGGTGCCAATGTCGCTATACGTGTTGTCGTTGATGACCACCTGGTTGGGACCAACGATGATGGCGAAGCTGGTCACGGGTGATCCCGAAGTAGCTGACGACACAGCTAATGTCGTCGTGGTATCAGAAGAACCCAGTATCGACGTTGCCACAGGAACTGTCTGCATGGCCTGATACCATGTTGAGACTGTACGGCTGTTGCCAGCTTTGGTGGTCTTTGTACCATCGCTGTTGTCGTCGTCACTGCTGTCATCGTTTTGGCCAGACAGAATAGCAACGCCCATAGCCACCTCGGGGCCTTCATCGTCGCTACTATCGTCACTGCTTGCAGCGAATGCTTTGGCCGTGGCCGTGGCTGTCGCCGAAGTCTTGGCTTCCAGAGCAACATCGGCAACAGCAGAGCCATGGTCGTTCACAGCCGAGGTGGACTTGGCGCCGTAGCTAGCGGTAGCCTGTGAGCTGACAAAGATGACGGATGGGTTGTGGTCGATTGCATAAATGGTCGACGTGGTCTGGCTGCCTAGCACATCGTATACGTTCATGTCTCCCTCAATACTCAGGATCCAGCCGCCAGTTTTGGTGGACGCGGTAGGAGTAGGCGTCAGTAGAAAGTTGCACCATGTTGGCTGGGCAGGGATGGAGTACGGAGCGGTGTACTCGCTGGCATTGCCGACAAAGGTAATGGTGCTCTCGGGCTCCCTGTAGTACGAGACGACGACAGCAGCCTCACCTTGCGGCAGCAGTGTGCAGACATCACCATTGGGATAGGTGTACAGAGATGCGCTAGCCGTGCCGCCAAGAAAGATATCATACGACGACTGGCTGGTAGTCGTTATGCCAGTGGCGTTGGCGGCTCCCACAGTTGAGTTGCCGTAGTATTTGTTGCAAATGACGGTTGATGCCGGGGCAGCAGTGATCAGTGAGCCTGATGCTGAAGCAACAATGCGGTTGGCCATGCCGGTGGCGACACTAGGGCTATAACCGATTCCGGTGCCAGTGCCGAGCTGGCGCTGTGTGGAAGTTGCCGTAGCATTAGCATACGGGGCGTAGATAGTTGTGCAGCTCTGCGAGGTCGTCGAAGCCAGATAGTTGTCCGAGACAACAGCACTGGCGCCGGTACGTAGGGCAGCTATGACTGATGCAATGGACGATGAGCTCTGGGCGGAATAGTCGTAAACGTCGGTGTAGATTAGGATGTCGGACTCTACAGCTTCGACGACAGACTCGACGGCGTTGACGAGCTTGCCTAACACGCCGGTATCGTTGCCACGGCCCTTGATGTGATTTCGAAGCTGTGGTGGCGGTGGCGGTGGTGTTGCGGTAGCTACTTGTGTTACTGTTGGTTGTGGTGGTGAAAAGATCGGGGTGGCGGCCACTTCTGTGATGGCTGATGAGGCCAGAACCACCAATGGCATGAATAGCTTCATGCTGGTGAATGTGTGTGTGTTTATGTATTCTTTTAGTGTGCCTGTCAACGGCGTCGTGACCACTAGGCAGACGGCCAGTATATCTACAGACAAGTAGACAACACTGTCCTCTGTCGATTTCCAGATCACACTAGAGTTGGCTCGGTTTGGACTTGGCTGTATGAATATTGTTGCTTAGAATAGGGTCGATGAAAGAACGGAGCTAATGGCGTAAATGAGTAGTGAACTAGTGTAAGTCTAGCAACGCTGGGCGGTTCGTGATAATAAACTGATTGTGATATGACGGAAAGAACGCCTATTGTAGATATGATGAATTTTATGCTCATGGAAAAGACTGTAAATACTAGATGACAAGGTATTAAACGAAGGAAATCTGATAATGAACAGAAGTATGAAGAATACTTTTTTTGGTCTGGAAATTCTTCTTGTCTTGAGAATCAACAAAGAAGAAGAGTAGAAAGGAAAAAAAGGAAGAATAGAACAAAATAATGATAAAATATAAGGAGTAGGTAAGAGAAAGTAAAAAAAAAAATTAATCCCAGTAGAGGAAACACAGAATGAACTGACTGACTTGCTAGTTTATGCCTAGAGAAAAAGAGAATGCATTGACCTAGTCAAACATTGTTAGATTCGAACAGAATGTTGGTGTGCTGCCATCATGAGCAATTTCTATGATATCAAAGTGAAAGGAGGCTTTGTAGCCTCTGTTACGTGTAATCATTCTTTTAAAATGTATTGTATTCGCAAACGATATACCGTATATTGCGTTATACAACTATACAGTCCATTTTATTATATTGTTGTTCTCTACTCTTCATCACCAGGTAGAATTGTCTTGGAGAGAACTTCTTACAACAGACTGAGAAAATGTAGTCAGTCTCACAACCTGGCTCGCTTAGGCTTATCTGGTAGGCATATTTTGTGACTTAACAGTTAAAATCAAGGACAGTTCAATACTGTATACGAGGACGATCAGGTTCGAACTTGAGTGAATTCTTCCTGGTTATTCTTTTGTTCATAATAATCTGCTCCATGGAATATAAAATAAAGGTCCGGCAACGAGACATGGTGGTGAATTCATGGATTTGTTATTTAGATCTCAGAGCCGTTAATTAAACGCAGATTCGATCGAGATCGATCGTGCTAGTTGAAATTTCTGGGATATATTTTAGCTTGTCTTTGTAAATAGACGCATCAAATTCTTGTCAAGGCCTGTTCTCATAACTTTTATAGTGATAGTAATACCTGCAAAATTTACACTGTTTCTAGTACTACAGATATATTATTCCTATTACTGTCTCTTTTTACTATATCTCTATCACTACATCTATTACTCTAATACCGTATTGCTGTCTCATCATGCCAAGCCCCTCCCCCTCCTTTCTTCTCCCCTACAACTACTCCCCTGCCACCGGACGACAAAACACAGAGGATCGCCATAAGCGTAAACATAAAACCGCTTCCAATCGCACAGGCCATCCAGCGTTCTGATCAGGGCAGAAAACAGAGGAGTTGGCAGAGCCAGAAACAGAGAAAGAGGGCAGTATAACAGCATAACTGGCCAAGGCAGCAGAGTTTGTAGTAGCTTTCTCTGCCCTATCCGTGCCCGGCTTATAGGGCTTATATGGCATATACTGCCTGTTCTTATTGTGCCCATTCACCTTTTCAGCTGTCCCCTTAGGGGGGGGCGGTCACTGCTTCTGCTTGCTTCTTCCTACTGGCAATTCTGTTTGTTGCTTTGCTTGCTATTGCTCTGGTCAGCAGTTCTTCTTCAAGCTGCACCGACCACTGTGGCGCCAAGTGTGAGTGGAGAGAGTCTCATATGAACTTATATTGAAGGAGGACATCTTCAATGCAAATGTAGGTGTAGATGGTAGATACGTACAGAACGGTGGTATATCTTATGGGCTGTGTTTTGCTATAATATTTCTACAAGAAGCTAGCCCTTGGAGAACACAATCAAGTAAGAAAGCATGAGTATACGCAAATACGAGAACTGCTTCCGTATGGTTTTGCTATAAAATCAAGATATGGGAGGAAAAAAAAACGGGAACTCTCCGAGACTAAAGTCTTCGCGAGTCCAAGAATAGTACCAATTCTTGGATTTTGTATGTATGTACGTTGTACTCTATACTCTATACTTTGTTATTTGTTCTTTGCTACTGTACAGACCATGGCACTGCCAGGCGAACTAATCTTGGCGGTATTTCCGTTATATGTATGTAGAGACTGTAATAGCAAGATGAGCCCCAACATTATCCTGTTTAGTACTAGTTCGATACCAACTTGGTATTAGATTCAATCTATCTTTTCCATGCTCTGTGGTTGCAATATACGAAGCTTCAGGAGCTTGCAAAGTCTAGAAAGTCTAGAAGAATTTCCCACAGAACACACAGAAGGTCTTCCGGTTCCTTCGTCCAGGGTCTGTCTGCCGATCCATCACCTATTATAGCTATTGACACAACGCTGCTACTAATAGCATAAGCACCAACCAATGTTACAATACAGTTAGCACAATCACATAGACAGTGGTTCTATCTGTACGGGCCCGCTGTAATGAGGTTGCATCGCCCGCATGATATGGGCAATACACCTCCACTACTAGGTTAAATTGCCCATCGTGCTAGCATACAGTCTTATTGTCATCCAAGGAGCTGCGGTAGAGCTTTTCTGGCTAAGATCAACCAACCACTGCAGAGCCTGTAGAGTTTGGTGGTCCGTGAATTCGACCGGTTTCTTTTCCGGAGAACAGGCTTTGCTTCTAGTGCTATCTAGTCTCTAGTACACCCTTCTTTTGCTCAATTTTCCTAAAGGCAGCCAAGGATTTGTTGGGGGCGGAAGATACACCGAATCTGCATATGAGAAGGGCCTTTGGTCACAAACTTCAAGTACAAACCGATGATCAACCCAGGCCGCTAGACCACGGAGGGAATTGCGGTAGAAGCCTAAATTACAGAGTATATCTCTTCTATCGGCTTTTCAACCATGCCGTCATTGGGATATACCTTGTGATAAGAATGACGAAGCATTTCTAGAGGGAAACATAGGAATAAATAGAAATATAGACAAACAAGGATTGTAAATCGTCTGTTCTTACATTTCGACTCGGAGCTATGGTTTACAACTTTGACCCTCAAGTTTTGGCCATAATCGCCATAACGGTTTCTAACACATGCCATGGCTCAAGTGAGCTAGAGACTCCAGGAGCTGTTATAGGTACAATTTCACATGATCCAAGTTGTAACCCGTTGACATACTTTATACAAAACTATAAAGCAATGTTGAAGATAGAAGAACATCTAGCTCTATCTATGTACTAAGTTCATTATTTTTGCATACACACAACGTACGTAAGCTGATCTATTACCAGATCTTAGGTCGTCTGTAAATCGACAGAGTCTGCACACCAAGAGACCTCCACTGTCTGGGCTGTGATGCCAAAGATAGAACAACTCATACCGATATTACGTCTCCTCTTTTCATCCGCCCATTCTATCTTTGCTACCCAAAAAGGTTATTTCGTAACCCTAACTAACACTGCTACTATCCAAGACTGCTCCTACTATATGTACCATTCGCGGCTAATATCCAGATTTGTTGATCTGAGGAAGCAGGGGGGACCGTCTGAGATAGTAAGATTGGCGATTTGAACAGATAGTCCTGGATGATGATCTAACAATCTTACTAGACAGAGACGGGAAAAGCAAGAGAACAGCGCTATTACTACAATACAATACTCGTACAACACACAATTCTGCTTACTATTTATTGTAAAATCTTACTTCTCACTTTCTGGTTCACAAGCTCACGGACTCAGCACATCAGCGCGCTTCCGGACAACACTAACAGACCATCGTCTGAAGTCTGTCTCATACAGTTGCATGTGTCTAGTCAAGCTAGGCATTTCTTGGCTATTCTCAAATTTACCTCCTATTTCTCTTCTTCTCTTGGTTTGGTGTTGTTATAAAAGGTATAAAGAACGGGGCCAGACTCTCGGGAATTTTCAAGACCCTAGCAGGGCAAGTTTTGCCCATGAGCTAGCTGACCATCAGTTGTGATTAGGTGGTTGTGCAATGCTTAACCCTAGCCAAACATTCATCTGACATATTACTCATGTGCAAACCAAAAATAATGGGAATATGGAAGCGTTTTTAAGAAAATCTACCATCACATCTTACCCGTTGGGACAATAGATCGATATATAAGTTAAGATTTCCTTCTTTTTCCACTTGTCTTAGCGAACTCTTCATCTTAATTAGCCTCGTGACGATTGCCAGCAGTAGGATTGATCTTCAAAATAGACCATCATCTAAGGCTGTGTGTGTTTCTCATGCCTCAATGTTAATATCAATAAACAATGCAATGAAGTTCTGGTAGATATTAACCTGATATATTAGGGTCTGTCTATTCAAGCTGGGAACACTCCTACTTAGATATGAGAATACATACATGTATACAGAGATGTCGTGCTCTTCAAAGGTCAACTTGATTTTCGATATCTCTGTGTACGGATATGTATGTACACATGTACACTAACTACTACCTTTTCCAGGCCACCATCTGTATCTATCTATAAACCCGCGCTAGACACATCCTGGAAATTCTACTACTCACCTAATACAAGGTGTCTTGGCAATGCTAGGCGAGGTTGCAGATGACACACTTAAAGCATGAAAATGACGGGGGGTGTGTGTGGTTTTTTAGATAGACTATTAGGCAATAAGCAATACATGGCACCACAGCATGAAAATATAGCAAGAAAGTAATTCTAGTGTGATTCTAGTGTGCGTGGCGGAGTCTAATAAATTAAAGAATAAGGATAAAAAATAAACTAAATGCTTGCAGTGATGGCTGTTCAAGAAATCATTGTTCTGATCTCTTCTGCCAATGGTCTCAAGTTACGATGCTAGAGGCGGTACATCTGTATTCTACTGTTGCCATACCAGACTAAAGTCACGGTGGTAGTGGCACTAATCGCAGCGGCACTAGTAAGTGCTACCACGCGAGCAGCCACCTAATAACTCAGCACAGCTGATACCACTCCAGATCTGAATCATTGAGACAGTGCTTTTTACGAACTGAAAAGAAGCGTGGGCTTCTACTCGGCGGCCCATGCACTAAAGTTTCTAAGCCATGCGGGTGTCTCGGCTACTGTGCTATTGCTGCTATAGTTTTAGGTGGTATGAGTATCCGTATTTCTTTATACTTCCGGTAGCTCATGGTTGCCCACTTCCTACCTCAAACGGTAGACTTGGAACACACTACAGCAACTTCTCATTTGCCCGACAGTCGACCAAAAGGATAGAATAGAGAAGAAGAGAAGATAAAGAAATAGAAGGAGAAAACTCGAAAATATCCACAAACTACTTGTCTGATGTATATATTTAGGCTGCCTGACACGGCGATCCAGCGGCACAATATCACCACCTAGACCATTCTATTGTTGACTCCCATAATGCCTAGTACATATCTGTAAAAACATGAATACATAAATTATTGAATAATCTGCATGTCTATATGTATATGTAAAAGCTAACTTCGTGACTAGCAAAGATAACAATGCTACCAAAAGCTATTTGAGCCGGTAGTACAACTTAACTTTGGGGTGGCAATAGTATTATATGTAGCAACTACATACATATACATATACATCTTCATAGCTCTATAGCTCCATATGATTAATGAATTTAAAAAAACAAAACAAAAAAACATATACATATACATATGTTGCAGCCCCCCTCAACCCAGGGCTATATTAGAGTTCTGATGTGTCTTATTTAAGATGCATGAAAGCTTACAAACAACGATAGATGAGCAGGGCGTCTGGCACGAAAAAAGAAAGAAAAAAAGACTCATGTGGTTTTGGTTGCAGCATGTTTGCTGTGCTTAAAGTCAAAAGGACTCAAGGCCAAATGGTTGCTAATACGAGGCCATAATTTTGTTGGCAGGCTTTCCTAGGAATATTCGATGGCATATCCTAATATGCCGTGTTTGTGTCTTGAATCATGGACTTTGGTCTGAGATAAGATACAGGATATAGACTAATATGACAACAAGCAATCTATCTCTACTAATATGTGTGTAATCATGGAGTTGTAGCTATAAGTCAGGCCAGCCTATAGAGCCCTGTAATTTGGCTACAAGCCCACTGAAGCCTGGACTGAGCTCTGAAGCCTAAACCTACAACCCACCACGTTAGGCTTGAACAGGCAAGGATTGAGCAGCCAGAGTTCTGCCCTACACAGGCTATAAAGGAAAGAACACCCTATCTGGATTTTAGCACGCATAGCTGTCTGGCAAGTGCCAGTAGAGTAGTTGCGGCGTGGTAGCTGTAGGATCTCGAGGATATCTCTGTACAAGGATACTGCTGTGCTAAGGATAGAAGGATGCAAAGGAAGGTGGCCTTTCCGCACTTTATTAATGCGTTAGGGTACAGTAAAAAAGTAAGGTGCCCCAAAGACTACAAGACTACAGGCCTACAGATATGATACAAATTAGTATGTGCTAGGCTCGTCATAGTAGGATAATAGAGAAGTCGAACGGGGTGTCTAAATAAATCCCCATGCTTCCTTGAACGAGGTGATAACTGAGAAAGTCGATATTCTCAACACAAGTAGACAAAGAAACTCGCCACCTTCATAAAAATGAATTAAAAAAAGACAAAGAAACTCGTTCTGCAATAATTAGAGATATCTGGCTAAATACAAGAATAAATGACTCTCAAGGTAGTAAGTAGGATATCTGCTTCAATATACTGCTAATGGTGTATTTTTTGGAATTAAGTCAAGTCACTGCTTTCAATACTGAGAACGTTGACCTGAATTTCTTTGCTGCCGCTCTTGAAGACAATCAGACGAGTGGGCTCGAGCCAGTTTCATCTTTTGGTCCTTGCCCTTCACCATCTTCTTTTTCCTCCCACCTTTGCGAACCTACGAATGTACACGTAGTATGGCTAGTGTTATTGTCATTATTCTGCCTTTTTTTTATTCTAATTATTCTTTCCTCTTTTTCTCTTCATCGTCTAGACATAATTCCTGACGTGAATCTTCGATTTAGATCTTGACTTAGTCCCAAGCTCTCCTTTCTTTTTTCTTTCTTTTTTCCTCCCCACTTGCGCTTTTGTTTTGCCTCTGACCCTTCTACCTACACGTTTACTCTGATCATAGATCGTACGTGGTGAAGTCTCAACCTGCACACCAGACATCATCAAGCAAACAAATACTCGGACGGCATTTGTATTTGATTTGTATCAATATCATTCATTACTCTTACATCGCGACTGGATCGAACATCTGGACGACATATCAACACAACTGTCATCGCCACTTCCGCCGAAAAGCTTTGCTATCTGACGATACTGGTCACTACGCGCAATCACAGCATCACGCTTCTCGCAGAGAACAAGCCAGGCTTCAACGTTTATTGATCGTCATCTGCCTCTTCAACTCTATCGTCACTTGCAACGCTACGCTGTACCTGGACATGGTTGGCTTTTCGCTGCGCTTCTAACCAAGCATTCTTGGCTTCTTGCCATCTCTCGCCGTTGTTGCTGTACAAATCGCTCTTTTTCCTGTACTGCTTCTAATCACTGTCTTTTTCTATTTCTATCCTGAACACTCGATATTCGCTCATTATCTATCTACTACACATTCTTTTCTTCTATTTATCACATAACCATGAAATCATCTTTGTTACTTATTCTTGCGGCCGCTGCTTCGACCGCTATCGCCACAAAGTCTTCCAAGACCGCTGTCCGCTCATTAACCGGCTCATCATGGTACGTACAAATCTTGTAGTCTTCCAGGGCCTATTTTGGCTACTAGGAACGCTAGCTCATCTATATCTATGATACTGCCACTATTTTTAAGCTTGTATTCCAAGCTAGCAGCTAAACCAACGCATCCATCGCGCTCCCCCATTTTGATCCCTTGTACTAATAATAATTTCTGGTGTAGGCTCGGAATCGACGGTAACTGGTCTGCCACCTCATTCCGTGCTGCTAACCAGGACGTCGACCTGTTTGTTAGCACTACTCTATCTGAACACTGGCTTATTGACACCGGTGGCTGTCTTGCTGGTAAGTAACTTTATTTGTACCATGTTTTCCATTCTTTTGTGCCATACTGCATGAACACATGTCTTGGCCTTACTAGTCAGACATTCCATTCCTATTGTATTGACAATATACTAACCTGATATCTCTGTAGACGAGCCTCTGTGCGCCAGTGCCCGTGGTGGCGTTGTTGACCTAGAGTCTTCGTCACACTGGAGCTCGCTTGGAATATGGTCAATTGGCCTGTCATATCTCGGTGTCACTGCTAACGCAGCCTATGGCACTGATGCCTTCGGCTTCACAGACAACATCACCGGCACTTCCTTATCTATGGACGAAGCTCTCGTTGGTGCTATCAATGTGACTGACTTTTACGTCGGTCTGTTTGGTGTTGGTATCATTAGCGGCAAGTTTGGCACTGAGACCATCACTTCTCCATTTGCCAAGATGATCGAGGACGATGCGTGGTTCCCTAGCTACACCTATGGTTTCACCGCTGGTGCTTACTACAAGAACATGCCTAGTTCTCTGACTCTGGGTGGCTACGATGCCGCTCGTCTCCCCTCCAACCCGGAAAACGTTGACTTTACTCTTGCCAAAGATACCATGACTCCTCGTGTTCTAGTCAGAGCTATTGAGGTCACCACCGGTAGCGGATCTCAGCCTAGCAACTGGGAATCTTCTCCTCAAATACTGTCCAACTTCTCCAACTCATTCCCGGCTATTGTTGACAGCTCAACTCCCTACCTCTGGCTTCCCGAGGCTGTCATTGACGCGTTTGTCTCATCCATGAACCTCACCTACAACAGCACCCTTGAGGTGTACGTTCTAACCGACGATCAGTTGGAAGCTCTAAAGGAGGATGCTGCTTTCGAGTTTACTTTCAGTCTTTCCAGCTATGACAACACCAACGACTATGGAGAGCCGCTTTCCGTCACTGGTGTTGTCAACATCACTCTTTCGGGCGCCGGTTTTGCTCACGCTCTTCAGTACCCTTACCACGACCAGGATATTGCCTATGGCGAGGCTTCTGTTCCCTACTTTCCTATCAAGAAGTCGGAAGATAGCACCTTTGTCCTGGGACGCACCTTCCTACAGGAGGCCTATATCCTCACTCGCTATGATAGCGCTACTTTCCAGCTTCACCAAGCCGCTTTCCCTTCCGATCCCATCGGCGACCGCAGCATTCAGACTGTCACTCAACCTCTGAACAGTGTGTACCCTGGGCCCAGTAAGATGAGTTCCAGCGACTCGAAGCTGAGCAAGGGCACCATCTCTGGCATTGCCGTCGGCAGCATCTCTGGTGTTGCCATTGCTGGCTTCGCTATCTGGTGGTTTGTTCGCAGACGTAGAGCCCAGAAGCTTGCACACATTCAGGCTGCTAACAAGGGCGTTGAATACTACGGCGATATCAAGGTTACTGACCCTTCGGCTCTCGAGTCTCCTGCTCCTCCTCGTTCTCCTATCAGCCGTATCCTGCACAAGATCATTCCCCGCAAAACGTCTGTCATGGTTCCCGAGGCTACTAGAGAGCTGGACATTGCCGAAGTTTCTGCTGACCCCGTTATTCTCGAGGTTGGTGCGGAGCAAGGCCATCAGGTCTTTGAGCTTCCCGATACTCAGACTTTTGCTGTCGAGTTGGACTCCGACCCTCACTCCTTTGCTGATTTTGAGAACGATGGTATCAGCCCCTATGAGTATGCTCAGCAGAAGATTAACGTGCAGCTTCAGGGCCCCGTCCCTCCTTATACTCCTGGTGACTTCCAGCAGACTATCCTCACCAACGAGAAGGTGGCTATGATCCAAAACCCTGAAAGCACTTTTGGCACTGATCCCCTGTCGCAAGTCTCACCGTCTCCCATGACTCCCGGTGCTAGTAATGCATGGGATATCCAATCTGCTGCGCCTGTTTCCTCTATGGCTTCATCACCTACCAGCACTCGTTTTGCCTCACCTCTATCTCGTGGACCCAACGATACTCTACCCCTCCGTTCGGTTGGTAGCCACGCATCGTTGGTCTCTTCGGCTGCATCTCAGACTTCGTCTCGTGTGCAACACACCATGATCGAGGCGGAAAACATTGTATGCTTGGGTGCTTTGCCCGATAACATCCCCATTCCCGGACGTGACCCAATGCCCGCGGTTCCAGCTCCGGTTGCGTCCCTAGACCGCCCTAGTCTGGCCGTCCGGGCGACGCCCCACGGCTCGCGGGCCGAGGACCGTCCAATGGATAGTCCTCGCAGTCAGTACAGCACACGCAGTGCGGATCGGATAGACGCCACAGGCGATCTTGTACATGTTCCCCAGGTGGCTCAACACCGCTATAGCTGGGAACATGGCCGCCAGTAGGCTAATTGTCCGTTGTCTATGGTCAGTGAGCGAGTCTCCAGTACTACTAGCTGGTGACATTTGAACGATGTTACGAAACAGGACTTTAATTAAGGAACACCCCACAAAAATCCCAGTTTTATATTCTCTCATATATTTGTCTTTATAACATGCCTAGGTGCCTGTTACTATTTTTGCATTTTTTTGTTATCATCTGCACCATAATCGGTAACGCTTCATTCATTTTCTTTTCCATACTTTAAACTTGCTTGATCTACACTATACTCCAGTGAGAGACATCCGATACCCGGTGCCATCACCTGTTTTTTTATTTTATCTTATTTTTTCTATCTTCTTCTGTCATATTGACTGCACTGTGTGCTATGTAGCGTTCTGACTAAATATATATACCATAATGCTTTGTTATCATCACTCCATGTCTCCCGTACAATATGTTCTGTGCCATTAAGCTGCTTCATCTTGCATGTCGACAAATATCCATGAGCTTCCTTGACTATCGTCGACGCATTCCAAGTAATAACCTCCAGTCTTTCCCCCTCTATGTTCGCGATAGACAACACGGACGTGGCAGTTGACAAAGTCAGACAAGGTGAGATATCTCAAATTTCGGCCGTCCACGGGCGAACTAAGAGGCAACGAATAAATCGAGTGCCCAACCTTAGCATATGTCATGGTTGGCCGATCACTTAGGTCGTCACAAGGACAAATCACGATAGGTTCATGAAGGCCGATTCGAGTTCCTAAAGTCTGTGGCATACGTTCGTGGCGCATGATGCAAAGTTCGGCACCGTGATCTTGGAGACTGACAAACTGGCCGAGAGTGTTCCAGAATACGTTGTCTTTGCTGTGTCGGATCATATATCTAATACACTATGTTAATTACACAGTGATGAAGAATGAGGCCTGAAGGATACCATGTGAGAAAGGGGCCTGTACCTATAGCCATCAATGACGCAAATGGGGTTGTGGGATGCTTGAATACTAGACTCAGGATCCAGAGCTGGTGGGAGGTATTCTCGGCGGATCATCTTCTGCTGTGATCCGGGATGAATCATATTCTGGTTCTTCTTTGATGGACTTAGAGTTTTCGGCCTAGAGATCGATTGGAGTAGGATTTCCACATTTCTTTCGTCGTCATCTTCTTCTGCATAGTCTTCGTCATCTTCATCATCTTCTTCCTCTACCTCTACTTCCCTATCTGCTAGCACTGGGCTATCTGGAAGACGTGGAAGTTCGTCAGGTATGATGGGCATCCAAGGAGTAGATGGTGTATGTGTAAGTACAGCTCGGGTATTGTTATTTTTAGAGGAAGACCTATTTTTCAATAGACTAGAAGACGTAGATGATGACGGAATCAGCGGCTGCTGACGATAATAGTCCCATGTCGGCCCAGACGGCTTTGACGAAGATCCAATGAACGGAGGCGAATCGGAGACATCAGCATAGTTACTCCCAAGAATAGCTTGATCTATATTTTTCGTAGCATGACAGTTGCGGTAGATTGGAGAATATGGATCCGGTCCGAGTATATCGCCGTTCTGGTGCAGGAACGCTTTGCGGCCTGGATCGGGCGTTTGGGGTGACGTTGTAGTACGGCAAACTCTGGCCAAAGGAGCAACTGATGGTGATACTGAATCTTGACCAACATGTATTGATTCAGGTGAAGCTTTGATGAGATCTGCCAATGAATTAGGGCTTGAAGTCATAAGTATATCTAGATCACTCGGAGTAGGGCTCTGGGGCAAAGGTGTGTTGATCGGATCGGCTGGTACATGACTCTCCTCCCAACTAGTGAAGGTCACGTCTTCGGCCAATGGAATATAGGGCAACGGCCCTGTCTGGCAAAACACACGGAAGTCATCTCGACCATAATGCTCGCAGTGTAGCCCTGGAATGCTTGCGACTGCATCCCACCATAGAAGCAGTGATAAGCACGATTTTGTAGCGATACAGTAACGGTATTGGTCAGATCCAACGGTCTAGAGTACAGTTTAGAGTCAGTAATTGAAAGTACGGTGAGAAAAGACATAGGTGCACTTCACTTACTACACATAGCCTCGCTTTGATAGCGCTGTTATTGTTTTCATGAGACTTAGAAGCCATGGCTTAGAAGTATATCACTCGTATCAACTAATTTTAGGTCTTGAGAGTAGTTCATTTTGAAAGTGAATATCATGTGATGCTATAGAAGGTATTCTGCTAAAGAGATATAATGTCATCGTTTAATCTGAGCTTCATGACTTAAACTTGATGTGTATACAGTGGGCGGATTGTGTAAGTTGACTAGGGTCTGTTAGATGACTAATTAGGGTCTAGACACGGCATTTAGGTATTTGATATGATCGATTTGCTTGTAAAATTACTTAAAGTGGATATCAAGTAAAAATGCAGCCTAATTGGGACAAAGTTGGGCCAAACAAAACGTCATAAAATTTTGCGGGCTGAATGCCTTAATTTTTTGGAGGGGTGAAAACAACGAGAGAAATTAAGAGAAAAGAGAGAGAGGCTTTTGTGTATCACGACTATCTTGTTTTTTTCTTATTTTCGCAAGGGGCCTGAACTTTGAGACGAAAATTTTACTAAATTTCATCATGGGAAAGTCATCAAAAGATAAGAGAGACGCTTACTATCGTCTGGCCAAAGAACAAGGCTGGCGCGCTCGCAGCGCATTCAAGCTTCTTCAACTAGATGAAGGTGAGTCTGAGGTAGTTTTGAGATATAGTCTTATATAGCGGCTTTGCTATTGATATAGATGAATGTCTATGTAGATAGTATATGTTTATATGGCTATCTTCCCTGATCGCTGTCTATGGCCTAAGGGAGGGCCTTCCGTTATATCGTGACATACCGCTAACCCTAGACTACTATAGAGTTTGATCTGCTCACTGGCGTTACCCGTGTCGTCGATTTGTGTGCTGCACCCGGCAGTTGGTCGCAAGTTTTATCCCGCGTGCTCATCAAGGGTGAGAAGTTTGGACGCAACTCATGGTCGGATTCCGAGGCTTCACTAAAGCAGTCACTACTGTCGATCAACGTTAACGGTTCACGCACTTCCGCTGCCGGCTCGGCTCGGCCTCCAGCAGACTCATCTTCTTCTGCGGCTGGCGCTGCGGCTACCGCAGCGCCAGCTAGATCTAGAGACGTCAAGATTGTCTCTATCGATCTACAACCCATCTCTCCCTTGGAGGGCATCGTTACGCTCAAGGCTGACATCACTCACCCTGCCACAGTGCCACTGCTACTCAAGGCGCTGGACCCGGCATATGACACAGACGAAGCATCTGCCACGGCATCGCACCCCGTTGATCTTGTGCTCTCAGATGGCGCTCCAGACGTTACTGGCCTGCACGACCTAGACATCTATGTTCAGTCGCAGCTGCTCTTTGCCGCGCTCAATCTTGCTTTATGTGTACTGCGTCCCGGCGGAGCCTTCGTCGCCAAGATCTTCCGCGGCAAGAACGTTGATGTACTCTACGCCCAGCTCAAGATTTTCTTCCGCCGTGTTGTTGTGGCCAAACCACGCTCGTCACGTGCTAGTTCCGTAGAGGCTTTTATTGTTTGCCTTGACTTTCAAATGCCTGCGGACTTTACGCCTAGCCTACAAACACCCCTCGGTACGGGCTCGGTACTAAATGCTTTGGCGAAAGATACAGCGGAAACTGAGAGATTAGCCCCGTTAAACCCCGTCGCTACGGGCGGACAGCCGATGGATATTGAGACGGTGGAGTTTGGGCCGGCCGACGAGAAGAAGGGAACACAGTGGATTGCGCCCTTTGTGGCATGTGGTGATCTCTCATCATGGGATTCTGACGCTTCATACAGATTGCCAGAAAACTACGTCTCGTTAAACCCAGTACAGCCGCCTACAGCGCCACCATACAAAACAGCATTGGAAAGCAAGAGACAAAAGGGACAGGCGGTCACAAATTAAGTTATCAACAACTAGAAGGGGAGGCACATATGTTCGTATATCTTTCAAAGAAATAGCGCCTATCGAGTCAAACTTGATTCGACAAAGGACTAATTACAATCATACAATATCACTCAGACTGAGGCAAAGTGTACGCAGGGCCGTTACGGCTCAAGACATGCAGATATGGCATTGACTCCTTTAACGAACGCACACCTAGTGCCTTTTCATAAAACGGCACAAGGCCATCGGTGGGCGTAAAAAGAACAAGGCTGCGTAAAGCAGCATACTTTTTAGTTACCTCGTCTATGCATTGGCAGAGAAAGTGGGCGAGTCCGCGGCCTTGATATTCGGTTAGAACATAGACATCGGTCAGATATGCCCATGTAACCTGGTCAGTGATCAATCGACTAAATCCAATCATTTCACGGGGTGTTTCGGCGGTCACTAGAGATGTATTAGCTGTCAGTACACAACCATCATACACTAAATAGATTGAACATATAGCAATGTCATGTATCTGAACATATGGGAGATCGAGAAGGGATGGTCTTGCCTTCATTAGGGATGCCATTGGGAAAGTAGAACAGGCTAAAGCAAAGGCTTTTTTCCACAAGAATCTTCTTCTCCTCCATCGGCAGGTCATTTGTCCATCCGATTAGTGGTGAAGCATAGGCACGACCCAGAGCCTCTAAGTCAACAAGGGCACCATCGGTAGTGATGAAGAACGTGTTGTCTTTGGACCAAGAAAACTGCAGCTTTGAAGGCATGATGCGACGTTGATTTGATGATGTGATGACAGCTTTGCGTGAATTAAACAAAGTAATTAAGGCTGGTGAGTGATACTAGAAATTACGACTGATGTAAGATTGTGCAGAAATATCGTTATTGCGTAGTTATTTATATGAGTATATATGAGTATATCTAGCGCATCATGATAAGTAACAATTTCTAGTGTCAAATACAAACTATGAGTAGTTATGTCCCGTTTAAGGTCCATATTTAGGCTGATAATCATGAGCGGATTACAATTATGACACTAACTTACACATTGTAACCACTCACTGAGTAACCGGCACCGGATACGACACTACCGTAGAGCATCCATACTGTATTCTGTTTAGTTAGTAGTCGGCCTATCTGTAGATAACTAGTAATATATGCAATTACACCTAGCTGTGCTACTAGAACTCGCGTTGGTCAAGTTGTCGGAATCCTAAATAAGATAGATATCTGAATGAGTCAACTAAGGTAGCCCATCGGGAGCTCCTCATGGCCTTTTTGCGTCTATAAACAAAATGATGGGTGGATCCAGTGTCGAACATTTGTATATTGGGCACCCATTAATAAAAACTAGATTAGGCATATCGTTGTAGATTAAAAGGCAACTCTATGTAGGTTGGCGGCAATGAAACCTGGATGCTTTCTTTTCTTCATCTTTTTCATGTGTGAGCGGATAAGGCAACGAGATAAAATGGGGCTAGTGGTAACAGGACAAAGTGCTGCCTTTTAAATAGAGCATAATTGATATGCAGTTTTGCTCTGTGCCCTACAATACATGATATGGTTGTATAGACTGAGGTACAGAATGCGCTATCGGGCAGATGCTCGGACTACGGGCGCTTATAACGCCATATGCGTAAGCTATTAGCGAAGAATAAAAGAGAGAGGTGTCTCTGTTTTTGTGTACTGTGATAGTGGATGTGCAGGTAGTATATCAAATCTTGGAAGTCTATGTAAGTATATCTATTTACATGCGGTGAAGAATCTGTGCTGAGTTGGTATTGAAACACATATGCATTATCCGTATAGAACTAGAACTATGTAGATTGCGGGGTCCAAAGTAGTAGCCCGATCCGAGACATGTATTACAACTACGTATTAGTACAGCTCTAAGTGTTAATACTTTTCTTCCTTTCCATTACCTAGTTAATACTATCACTGTGAAAACTGCCAACAAACAGGGCTTGCTCGTTGCTTTGGTCAAAGACATGTGAGCCAACAAATATTCCCTGCTTTTCTCTTTTCTTAGCCTTTTTCAGCCTGCTTTGTTTCCCCCCTTCTTTGTTTCCCCCCTCTCTTCTCCTTCGCTCTGCAGAAGAAGGGCAGCACTAATAGGAAATCTTGACAATTGGGACGAAGTTCCTAAATTGGGTCAGCTTAGTTGATAACAGACAACCATATGGAGGTGAAATAGGAAGAGAGGAGGGGAGGGGAGTATAAGGGATCATTATTCTATCTCTGCTACTGTCACCTTTTTGAAAGAGACGTTGGAGAGATCAGATTCAGTGGTACTTGGAGTAGCTATTTTTAGTTATAGCGAATTTTCAACAAACAACTATACACATGTAGAGCCCAAGTTGTACGAGACAATTTACCAACCTATTACCTATTAGTCCGTATATCTGCTTCTAAGCCATGTTAATGTGACCTGACATGTGATGTTCATCGGCTCAGATCAGGCGAAGAGGAATATACATATGTACAGTATATGTATGACGGAGAGGATGTTATGCTGTGTTTATAACATGGTGACATGCATGTCGTTCTCTTTTTCACTATTTGCTTTTTTTTCTTTTTAATTTCTACAGCGAACTCTCAAACAAGCCCTCAACTAAATTCATGACAAGTGCTTTTCTTTTTAAAAATTAGTTATCACGCTTGCTAGAGTAACTTATTCGACTACCTATTCTTTAGTTCTTCGACCGTTTATTTCATCGTGACGACACGCCTAACCGATTTCTTTTGGGCTGCAGCAAGAAACAAAAGACCCTGATCAGTTGCTGCAATACTACAAAGTAGCAGCTTGACACTCAATTTGTTTTTGGTTTGGAGTTAGAGTTGCATCTAGACTTTGAAGTACAAACTAACTCTCATTGACCATATTTTGCCTCTTTTTCTTGCTTTTTCTTTATATAATACCAAGCGTGTTTCTGATGTCCCAAACCTCTTTAATAGCAACGTCTATTGCCGACGCCGTCAAAGGCAAAAAATCACCGTCTCCATGCGTTGGATGTAGGCTGATCGAGGAGGTCGAGAGTGACAATGACAGCCAAAGTCATAGCTCGACATTGGTAGGCGCAGATGTTCTGTCGCTTTCGGGTGACGAACGAGAAAGTGGCAAAGATAACGACGATTTCAGGTTGCAAAAAGAAGTGGCCTTGACGACAAGAGGTGAGTTTGTTTTGTTTTCTCTATATCTTTGTCTGGCCTTGAAGAAACAGAAGGCCAAAAATATGTGTTAGTGGACGGTAGGCAAGGAGAGCGCTATTAACAGAGGTAGTATAGAGCACCCTAGAATGTTGTCATAGTGGGCTCTATAGCGCTTTGATGTAGCTCTATAGCACAACCCTAGACCTAGGGTTGGAAAGGCGGACGAGACTTCAAATGGCGTCATTGGCCTTCAACCAGACGGCGTTGACTACGCCATTTTCATGACACGATCACGCTTTCCCAGTGTCTTTCCCAGTCCCGAAATGCATATTTAAGCCATTGCTTATGCTGTATCTTTTCTTCTACACCGGCATCCTTTTCCCACTGTGTTTTAGTGACAGAAAATGGCACCGTCATCGTTAACCAATTCTCCTCCTCTTCGTACAGATTGCTCCATGGCTCAGAGTGCCATATCAACATCGCCCGTGTCGCCTGTGATGCCTGTAGTGGCGGCGTCTGATCCGGCGTCCTTTCCAGACACGCGGCCAGCTCTTCTGCACACGCTTCAGCACAGCTCATCGGTCCTAGCCCTTGCCGTCAGCCCGGCGCTTCACTATGTCTTCGCCGGTACACAGGACGGAGAGATCCTGGTATGGTCGCTGGATACATTCCGCGCCATCTGCCGCATCCAAGCCCACCGGCGGAGTGTTTTAGCACTGAGCTTGTCGCCTGACGGCCGCTATCTGATCAGCTCTGCCGGCGACGCCTTTGTCAACGTGTGGTGCCCACGCACGCTCAAACGGCTGTACGAGATCTACAGCACATATGATATCGGCGACATCTTTAGCGTGGCTTACAGTCCACTCAACAACACAGTGTACTTTGGTGCGCAAAACACTACGATTCAGTGGGTGCGACTAGACGATGCCACGGCCAAGGTTGGCAAGGACAGCGCAGCTCATCCGGCACGACGCAACCACCGCTTCTTCGATAGCAAGGCTGTGGGCGGCACAAGCACGCCGCGCCGGAAGGAAGAGCGCTGGAACTCGATCCCTATGGCCCAGACCGTGCTCGAAGTGCCACGGCGCTCAATCCACCAGTTTGCCCACTTTGGCTATGTCTACAGTATGTTGATGGCCAAGGGTCCCACTGTGCTAGTCGACGCGGACGAAGAAGTCCTGGTTTCTGGCGGTGGCGATGGCACTATCAAACTGTGGCGTCAGGGCGTCGTGTCCAGCAGCGATCCTGATGACGGCCCGGGCATCGAAGAGATCATGACTCTGGGTGAAGACGACGCCGAGTCGGTTATGAGCCTTGCCATCGACGGCTCATTCTTGTATGCCGGAAAGCTAGACGGACAGGTTGAGCTCTGGGATCTCGACACCAAGCAAAAACTGCGTGTTATGGAAGCACACACATCAGATGTCATGTCACTACAGATGGGCTGGGGATGCTTGTGGAGCGCGGCCGCTGATGGAATGGTGGCAGTAAGTACTATCTGTTGTTTGTGTTCCCAGTCTATTACCAACTAACTAACCATTCTTTTCTCCCCTAGAAACACAGCACCGTTCACTATGGCCAGTATCACAGCCACCACCAGCCCAACGCCAAGGCCGACGATGTGGCCCAAAAGTACCAGTGTATAACACGCTGGAAGGCCCACGAGGGCAAGATCTTGGCCTCGGTAGTCAGCACGTATAAGGGCGACCGTCTGTATATTGCTGGCGCCAACGATAACTCGGTATCGGTCTGGCGTATCCGTGACTTTCCGGCCGACAAGGACGCTGAAGACGCCAACACTGGCTTCAGTAAAGATGCCTTCTTTGGTGCGCTCAGTGAGTTCGTCTCATACCGCACCGTGTCCTCGCGGCCCGAATTCAGTGAAGATTGCCGCAAAGGCGCTACTTTCCTGGCTGGTCTGTTCAAGAAGATGGGCGCCAAGGTCAGCCTGCTCAACACTCACGGCCCCCACGGCCCGCACAACCCTCACAACCCAGTAGTTCTGGCTACTTTCAGTGGCATGAAGGAGCCGCCCGAGAAGCGCCGGCGCATCCTCTTCTACGGCCACTACGATGTTGTTGCTGCCGACACACGCCGTGACAAGACCAAGTGGCACACCGATCCGTTCGACATGAAGGGCGATTCGGGCTATCTGTATGGTCGTGGTGTCAGTGACAACAAGGGCCCTGTGATCGCTGCACTGTTTGCTGTGACCGACCTAATGCAGAACAAGGCTCTCGAGAACGACATCGTTTTCTTGATCGAGGGCGAGGAAGAGTCTGGCTCGGCCGGCTTTCAAGAGGCTGTGCGTCGCAACAAGCACCTGATTGGTCCCGTTGACTACGTGCTCCTTGCCAACAGCTACTGGCTGGACGATGAGGTGCCGTGCTTGACCTACGGACTACGTGGTGTGCTTCACGCCACCGTCTGCGTCGACTCGCCATTCCCCAACCGACATTCCGGTGTCGACGGCTCTTACCGTGTTGACGAGCCTCTATCTGATCTAACCAGTGTCCTTGCTACCCTCAAGGGTCCTCAGAACCGCGTCATGATTAACGGCTTCTACGACCGTATTCTGCCTATCACGCCCGAAGAGGAAGAGCGCTTTGATGAGATCGTGGCGTTGCTAACGCGCAAGGCGGCTAATGCCAGTGCCAACGGCAGCAATACTACTAAGGCCGGTACATACGCAGTTACGCCCTGTGCGCCGCCTGACGTCATCAAGTCCGATCTCAAGGCCCGCTGGCGCGAACCCAACCTGACCATCCATCGTTACAAGGTATCCGGTCCAGATGGTAGCTTAGTCAGTAGTCATGCCAGCGCCAATATCTCGCTCCGTCTGGTGCCTGGCCAGGAAGTCGATGAGGTGATTGCTGCACTAGTTAGTTTCCTCGAGACACAGTTCTCAGCCCTTGGCTCGCGCAACAGCTTTGCCGTGCAAATCGACAACCGAGCTGAGCCGTGGCTGGGCGATCCCGCCAGCCCGCTCTTCCGGACTCTAGAGGCCGCTGTAGTCAAGGCATGGACGCCTGTCTTTGAAGAGCAGGATCGTGCTGCTCAGGCTCCGGAAACCACGCCTTCTACAGTCGATACCGGCTCCAGCTATCCTCAATCAATCCCAGCCAAGCCTAAGTGGCCGTTGTACATCCGCGAAGGCGGCTCGATTCCCGCCATCCGATTCCTGGAGAAGGAATTTGAGGCTCCTGCAGCCCACTTGCCATGTGGTCAGGCCAGCGACTCTGCCCATCTGGACAATGAAAAGCTTCGTATGCTTAACCTAGTCAAGGCCCGCGAGATCTTGGGCAATGTGTTCCAGCAGCTATAAGCCATGTCTAGAAAATAGTAAAGAAGTAGTTTCTACACAACGAGTAATGATTTCACACGAAAACAACCGCACGGAACAGTATACGGCGCAACTATCTTGGAGTTAAAGCAGGTCCCGGATCATAGAAATAGACAAACATATATACAGAAAGAAAGAGAGATGAAGAAACAGGGAGATTTTATATAATTACCAACTATATAGTCAAACGAATCATCATTAATAGCATCATCATTACTATCTGCTTGATCTATCCATACTCTAGACCATATCTTCACTATAATGCTTAATAGTAGCCATCACAGTTATGTATATATCAAGTAGGTGGTCAATCTCTGATGTTATCATAACGTCACATTTTGGGATCTCTTGCCCAATGTCGTAGCTACAGTTTGAGCTCTCAAGGAGCCTACTAAGGCAAAAGTACCCTGTGTCTATACTGAAGCAACACTGTGCGCTAGTATAGCTTAATACTGTAAATACAGTGCCAAAGCTTGACAGCGCCTGTTTGCTTTCCAAGAGAGGCAGGGACGTCGGCAAAATGCGCCAAAGCGGCAGCAATAGGTTTGAGTAATTGCTCCATCTACTGATAACACCAACTTCCAACCGTCTTCTTTTAAACTTTTAATATTACTTCAATATCTTTTTATTATTCTTACACTCTATTCTAGACCAAATATACTATTCATTATATCTAGGTAGACCCTCATAATCTCGTATCCCACTCCCGCCAACTCCAATATCGCATCATGATGCACGAGAAGATGCAATACTGTGCGCAAAAGGCCCCTGCTGGCCTAGCACCACGTATTATCATTCATGGCGCGCCGGGAACATCACACCGGGAAACATACCCGAAGAAAGATACCGTGCCCATCGTGCAGCTCTACTTTCCATCGTGAGTAGCTTCTATTCGTATCCATCGGCCCAATGCTGCTCTATGGCCTATTGACTAACACCAGCCCTAGGTCAGTCGTACTAACCAGTACATGACCACTCCGGCTGCTAGCGGTAATTTGCCGTCTGCCCTGCAAATTGCCGTGTTTGCCGTGTCACAGCTCGAGGACAACCCACTGTTCAACAGCGGTCACGGTGCTGTATTCACGCGTGACGGCATCCAGGAGCTCGAGGCCTCAGTCATGGTTTCGCGAGGCTTCAACAAGCGCACTGTAGGCGTGCTGGGCCTCAACCATGTCCGCAATCCCGTCAAGCTTGCCGCTGCTATCCTAGAGCATGGCGATGCTGACCTAGATCCATCAAGTGGTACTGCTGTCTCCGCGTCGGCTGATCTTAATATCCCTTCTGCTCAAGGCCATACCATGTTTTACGGGCCAACTGCTGAGCATCTAGCACGTACCTACGGCCTTGAAATCGTTCCCAAGAGTTACTTCTTCACTCAAAATCGCTGGGATGAGCACGTCCGCGGTCTACAGCGCGAGAACGCCGGTCATGGCAGCGCTTCATTCAGCGAGAAAGAGTATATTCCCCAGGGAACATGTGGTGCAGTGGCTATGGATTCAGAGGGTGTTGTTTGTGCTGCCACTAGTACCGGTGGTCTGACGAATAAGTTGACAGGTCGATTGGGCGATACCCCGACTCCAGGCGCTGGTTTCTGGGCTGAAGAGTGGGAAGATGTGCCCACACATGCATCTCAGGTTCTTGGATTGCCGAACCTCGGTACCCTCATTTCTTCGCCTCGGTTCATGTCGCTTCCAACAGGCGTCTCTCTATCAGACAGTTTGCGCAGTTTGATTGCCGATTGTCTACCTACACCGTTCATGTATACACCTCTAGCCACGGGTGCCATCACTGATTCCACCAACATTAATGGTCTAGGCGGCATCCGCGTCACTCGCAGCATGGGAACGTCCGGAACTGGCAATGGCGATTCATTCCTGCGTATTGGCGCCGGTCGTACGGTTGGTGCTCTAGCTCAGTTCCGTCCCATGCCGACTCAAGCAGCCATTAGTGCCGTGTCCGGCCGTGGCGGTAAACTAGAGCAGAGCGCGGGGGATCGCTTCAGTCGCACAGGCGAGGGTCATGGTGGCATGATCGGTATCGAAAGCGTCATTGTACGTCGTGAGGGTAAGGTTATGTTTTCCCAGGCTAAGATCGTGCAGGACCATAACTGCGGTGGCATGTTCCGCGCCTGGATCGATGACGATGGTCAGGCCGTCGCGCGTATATTTAGAGGAGAGCCTGAACTAGGTGATAATATACATGATATGGATATGGCAACAGAGGATGTAGCACGCTGGGCAAGCCCGAGCGATCAGAGCCCAGTGATACGACTATCGGGATATCGCTGTAAGGATTATTAGCCTACACATATACAGCTATCTAATCAACTACTACCTTTAGATTCTTGATTCCATCTCATATAAATATATGTTCATACACATTATATAATTGACAACCACAAGAATGCATGTACAGTCACCCTTAAGAAATTTCGAACCGTGTTCCTGTGAGAGTTGTCGTGCATGAAAATCTCGCCGGGCTGGATGAAACCAGGAAAACAGCACTACAGAGGTCATTGATTCTTTGTTCAGTAGCTGTGCGGTCAAACGCCCAACATCTCGTATGACTCGACGCTCATCGCTCTATTCAACACGCTTCCAATCGACGATACGATAGCGTAGAACCCATTCAAATCGTTGCCGTGCATAGCGACCCACAAGAAGACCTCTCCATCGTTGTATCTACTTCTTCTGCCCCATATCTCTTAGTGTATCTTGTAGAGTGCGAAGAGAGCAGGTATTGCCAATGGAATTTAACAGGTCGCGATGTGAGATATGGGGATTCTCATGCTTTATTATATCGTATACTTGGTCCCGTTGCTCAGTTGTTATTTTTATTAGCTTGTCCGATCGTAGACAACTGCGAATGTCGTCATGGTCTTTCTCTGAGTAGACATTTGCATTGATTGTATAGAGTTTGATGTCAGGAAAGGCATCTTGAATCTGACGAAATTTGAAGCCTTGTCTTCGAAGCTCGCAAATTCGAAATCATAACCGAGGTGAAAGCTCCTCGCCACAAACTATTGTGATAGTATTGACTTCCTAATGAACATTTTTGTTTCCACATTTTTTATTATTTCTTTTTGATCAGCAGAAGCTATTCATAAAAACGGAAGTCTAGTACACAACAATACATTTCAAATATGAATATAATATCTATATGTTCACACTGTTTGTCTTTGTGGCTTAAAAGTGATGTAAAAAACATGGATAAAAGAGGCCATTTTAGTGACATGTTACAGAGTGACTTTCAGGGGAGATATAGGAAAAAGGCTCTAAATTTTCTAAGGGTTACTATACTATCACGATATCATTCTCCTCTCAAATCTCAAAGACAGTTCAGTTATAGGGAAACAAACCTAACTTCATAGTCTATAGTATATATATACTACAGGCTATAAATAGCTATGAATAACCATAAAAGAGAAATATATAGAGGATGGCTTATCAAGACTAACGACACGTTGAATCGTTGAATTGGTGTAACCTTAACTCGATTTGATTTGATTTGATTATATTTAACGTCTACCTAAATCACTAAGATCATACAACGCCGGATTGGTTACTGGATAGATATTTAAAGTCCTCCGCTAGACACACTCAATAGCTTTGTATGTGCGGGACGACACCATCCCCTAGCCCCGAAGAACTAGTGGTCCATACCTCCACTAAGAGCAACAAAAAAACAAAATACAAAAAAAAAAGAAAAAAAAAAAGTGCCTCCACAAAACCATTCCCCAAAAGACAGACCCACAAAACCAATTCCCTAAGTGGAGCTATCATTACCACTATTCAGTGAGCCTCCAAGAGGCTGGTGATCGTGGCCGTAAGAAAGAAAAATTTGGCGTAATCAAGTCGGGTGCTATGGATGAAGCACAGCAACAAGACTCCCACAAGAAAATGAGAATGGACAGCAGCATTGGGAATATGTGCTGGTCGCTCTTAAAAACCCACGATGAAGGGGAAAAATTCGTCTTTGGACTCTAATCTAAAGTCTTCAGGGGCTTCATTTACAGCCTTTGTCTAAATTAGTAGTTGAATAAACGTTGATTTGCAATTATCTGTTCTGTGACAAAGAAGATGAACCAAGAAGAAAGAAACAAATGTAACTAAAAGGAAACAAAGAAAAAGGATGCACAATTGAATAACTAAGTCAGGTCTCAATGTAGGCAACTTTTTGTTTCTAGAACATGTGCTCATATAGTGGTTTACAAATAATTTGTTGATTGAATTATTTACAAATTTATAACAAAGCAACCTAACCTTGCTAAACAAGATAATGAACACACCCAAAATCATTTGATCACCAATTCTGCTTAACCAAGTACAAAAAATACCAGCATCACGCATTGTTCATTATACTCGAGCTAGCATTATGATCGGCCGTTTAATTGATTGTTTTTCTTCTTTATATTAATATCTTCTAGATGACTTTTTTTTGTGACCTGTACAATCTAACCCAATATTGATTTATTAGTCGAAAATTGCCCCTAATCACCCACCTAATATTCGCTATCATCAGTAGAAGCTTTCCAGCTTATCTGACTCTGGCTGGCCTGACGCCTATAATACATAATATATCAACAACATCACGAACCCGAACTTCGGCTTTTAGCTTCACAATTTATATATTTCAATCTTCGGCTTCTACCCACAGCTAGCGATTCCAGAACTATATTCATACATAACAAGATCATACCACAGCTCTCTCTCTCTATCCGAGCAAGGCCATCCTCCCCCGTTCACCATGGAGCCGTCACCATTGACGCGCCAAGTTCAGCCAGATGAGGTGTTCAAGCCCAAGATTATGAAGCTATACGAGGAACTATTCACAGTGCGCAATTTCTCTCAACCCGATCTGACTGACTGGCTCGTCCTGTCTATTCACATCCATGCTAACCGCTGATGATGCTGCAGTCTTCGCATGACCTCGAAGGACGCTTTTCCGATGACGACGACGATAACCCCGATATCAAGCCTGAAGGCTATTGGTGCGAGCTATTCCTATTGAAACCCGACCACACAGCTCTACGAAATGTGCTGGCTTCCATGTCATCAAGCACTCTCCTAGACCACGCCTCACGCACACAAGAGATCGTCTTGGCAGCACTTTCAACACTCAAGACGGGCCGGCGGCTGCTGTAGTGAACGCCCTAGACACACTTGTAGTGTTTCTGGCCTGCGTTCTCAGCAAGAAGTTTGCGCATCCCAGTTCAGACATCATTGCTGTGCTGGCTGGCCTGGACAATGTAGACGCTGTGTTTACCGATCTTGTTGGTACCTTGGACGGCCTGATTAGACGGGGGGACGATATGGTTCTGCGTGCCCGGCTGTTGACGTCGTGCTTGCGTTCACAGCTGGTGCGTATCAGACCACTCTTCTCACATATGTCATTCAACGGGACCTCTTCCCGGCCGTGATGAAGTTTATCGGCGACTCAAGCGTTGCTTCAGATCCTGCTGCTGCTGGTACACATACTACGTCTTCTAATAATAATGTGCTTCGACCCTTCGCGACACTCGGTCTCCTTGCCAACTACAACAAATTCGAGTTCCAGAACCCATACGGCCTTCGACTAGCCGATTTCGTCAACGAAGCTGCCATCGCGACTGTCGTACGCTGTGTCGGCAGCGCTTGCTCCAGCCTACGTAGCGGATATATTGATGTACAAGACGATCTACCAGAAGGCTGGACTATCAGCTCAACTTTGAGCATGCTTGGCCTCAAGAAACAAAAGGCGAAGAAGCCCGTTGTCGACGAGGAAACCGCGAAGCGCATGTTTGCCGAGCTTCCTGGTCCAGAAGCTGCCGTTTTACTAGCAACATATGACTTCGCTCATGCGAATAAGCTGTTCTGTCTGACTATGGTCACGATTGGCTTAGATGCGGTTTCTGCTACGACCAAAGCTCAACAACAACAACCACAGTCACAACCACAACCACCACAACCACCATTAGGTCCTATTGGCTCTTCAGAACCGCCTTTTGCAAGCTATATATCTCTCTCTTCCTATCTGCTCCAGCACGCCTATCTCTCCGCACGGACATCGTACTATGCGCATCTTTCGCTGATGGTGTTTCGTCTGCTCGTTGAAGACCCTGCCATATGCAAGCGTCTATGTAGTCCGGAATCTTTCACTAACGTGCGTCTCTGTCGTCAACGGCCTCCACATCTGCCTCTCGTAAAAGCCCAGCGCTCACTAGCAGCAGCTTTACTCGATACCATGGTAGACGCTTTAACACACAACCTCCGTCGTCACCGGCTGGATATTGCGTTATATACGGCCTGTGTCGGTATCGTTCTCCGCTTACTAAGTTACATGTCTCGTGTGCGCGTACGTGTTGCGTATCATTGGGGCGAGTTGTTCAGATCTTTACTTTCCGTGATTCGTTTCCTCGGTCAGTACTCCACTGATTTGGCTACCCACAGTGGTGTCAAGACCCTCGCAGAGCTTTCTGCCAACGTTCTTGCACTGGCTTTATCAGCTGGTGAGGCATTCTTACCCACTCCAGCCGACTACGACGATCTCTTCTACAAGATTGTCGAGAGCGGCACAGCCTTGACACGCTTCAGATCAGCTTATGGCTTAAGCGGTAGCGTGGATACACTCATCGATGTTGCAGGTCATTACACCACTTTGCTGTCCCAGGGCGGTCCAGAGGCCAAGTCTGGTAGGCTTACAGCTATGCAAGTAGCAGAGACGATTCGGGCTGGCTATGAAACTCTCAGTATTCAGGCTACAGAGGGTTTGGATATGTGGGATCGTTATCGTGAAGCAGATGAGCGTTCAGTGCTGAAGAAGGCCGGTAGAACAGCTGTTGCAGATGTAAAAGTTTTGCTAGAGGGCATTTAAAGGAGAGCAAGTGTAAAAAATAAAAAAGGGAAAGCAATATTCCATAACACAAAGATAGGCTTGTTTTCAGTTACCATGTAATATAATAGATTTGCTTGATAATCATCATAATTTATGTACAAATAAGAAGTGTAGTCGTAGTGTATTATGATGTATTTATTAATCAACATATACTGTTTACAGTGTCTATTAAAATTTCCATATACATGTTTCCATGCATGACGTAGAAAAAAAATGTGTATATTTTATATAACCAGTCTCTCCTTTTTTATCTACAGATCCGGATCGACTTCCGTGCCTAAATCACGATCATCCAAGAACCGCCTACTACGCAATGCTTCAGGCAGATATTCCTGCTTAACCTTTCCATCTACATAATTTGGCGGATACTTATACTCTGCACCATAGCCCAGTTCCGTCATCAAGCGAGTAGGCGCATTACGTAGATGTAATGGAATCGGCAAACCAGCAGCACCCGGTTCGCGGGTAACGCAGGCCATGGCGGCGTTTAGACCACGATAAGCTCTAGTGCTCTTTTTGGCTAGCGCGAGAGCTACAGCACAATGAGCCATGGGGATCCGGGCTTCGGGAAGACCGATCTGTTGGGCGGCCGTGAAGGCTGCTGTGGCTAAGGGTAGTAAAGTGTTGTCCGCTAATCCGACGTCCTCTGAGGCGATGACGACCATGCGGCGAGCGATGAATAAAGGATCCTCGCCGGACTCTAACATACGTGCTAGATAGTAGAGAGCGGCGTCAGCATCGGATCCGCGAACGGCTTTGTGGAAGGCTGAGATGGTGTCGTAATGCTGATCGCCAACTCTATCGTAGACTAGAGTACGCGTCAGCGCAGCTTTGATGGCTGGCTGTGATGAGCTGCCTGGCGCTGTAGCTAACGATATCGCCAGCTCGAGCAAGTTCAGCGCCGTCCGCGCATCTCCGTCCGCGAACTCGGCTAGGTATGTGAGCATGTGATCATCGATAAGAGCATTGACCTTCGTCCTTCGGGACTGCTTCTTGCTACTTCGAGATTCCTTGCGTGGGCCCTTCTGGGCCGTTCCATCGCTTTCCTTTTCGTTTTCACCAGTCTCCGTCTCTGAGTCCTCTTCTGCCTCTTCTTTGTCAGCTTGCTGTTCCTTATCTTGGCCGTCGTCGGCGTCCATTTCATCTAGGCTATCGCTTAGTGCTCTGGCAATGATCATCTTGACATCCTGGCGGGATAGTTTTGAAAGCGTGAAGACACGGCATCTGCTGAGCAAGGCATTCTGGATCCGGAACGATGGGTTTTCGGTTGTGGCTCCGATCAAGGTCACGGCGCCATTCTCTGTCGGCTTCAAGAATACGTCTTGCTGAGCCTTGGTAAACCGGTGAATCTCGTCGCAGAATATGATGGTCTTCTTGCCAGTCAGAGAGGCCTCGTTGGCAGCCATCTCGAACATCTTCTTGACTTCTGAGACGCCTGTCGATGTAGCATTCATTTCTATAAACCGGGCGCCAGTCTTGCGGGCGATACACCGGGCTATAGTGGTCTTTCCAGTACCCGATGGTCCCCAGAGTATGATGCTAGGCACCTTATCAGCCTCAATCAGCGAACGCAGAACTCCTGCGCGACCAACTAGATCCTGGCCGTGGATATCGTCCAGCGTCACCGGACGCATACGTTCCGCTAGCGGTGCGGTACGGTTATTTTTTGCCTTCTTAATTGCGATCGGCCGTCCAGAGTTGGACGACGAGGGCTCCGTCGAGGAAGCAGGCGACTGGCGTCCAGGCCCATCGTCAAACGATCTCTTAGCCCCTAGTTTTGGCTGCTTAGAGAGACCGAGTCCCAGTGCTGGAACTGGGACTGGAGCTGGACGTCCTGATAGTGTTGCTTGGCGCTTTGCGGCCGGAGTCGCAAAGAAGTTTCCTGACGCCGAGTGTTTCAATGTCGTAGATGCTGATGGTGCCGTTGACGCAGGCGGTTGTTGATATGCTGGCGAGGATCGTGAGCCCTCTTGAGATGACGTCTTCGCATTGGCCAAGAAGGACTTGCACAATGAGTCGAGATGTTTGTTAATATCGGCCTCGAACACCGGCTGGTTGCATGCCGGACAATCGATTGCCGGCATCGTAAATATGTCGAGAAGCTCGTATGTAGAGAGAGATCGGGTCGGTTTGTTGTCAGACTAAGAAAAGGAAGATTGTCGAGTCGTGTCTCGAGACTTGAGAAACTACGTAGGCAACACAGCCAACTCGGGCAACTGGCACGAGTCAAAGATTGATTCGAATCAAGAGCTCTTGATATATCCTCAAGCAGTTTCTTTACGTCATCAACATAGTTCGCTATTCAGATTTGTATATTGAGATATCGAATAGGTAGAGATGAATGTGTGGTTCGAATGAAATGCTCCAAATATAGAAGAGTTAGACTTTATTCAGAAATTAAGATTATACTGGAAAATATCAGATATGCAAACCCGGTTTCCTGGTTTTGCTTTTTCTTTTTGTTTGTAATTGTTCTTTAGCTGTGCAAACCAACTAAATTTCAGGTACCGAAAACCGTTAAGATTTTAGGCCAAAACGCGTCTTGAACTTCTTCGACGCGTTCCACTTTAAACGATTTCATGCCCATGTATAATAAACCCTAGTAGTAGACCCACGTTTACGTGACAGGTGCAAAGAGCTGTCAAATAACAGGCGCAGCTAGTTACAAAACCCCTGTCATCATTAACCCTACATTTTAATTAATTCACTTCTGACTTTTGCGGAATTGCTGGTGTATTGAAAGCGATAATACAAGTAATTATCGGAATGTATATGCACTGATCTTAAGAGTTCGTTAAATCCATACAATGTGCCCAACCGTGACAAAAGAAATGAAGAAAATATGTCTGAGCAGATGCCCTGATATGGAACCTATAGTGAAATAAAAGCCGCTAAAGCGACATCAAGGCCCCCTGATAAGAAACGCCATCCCAAACTATGCAAAGAGGAGTCTGTAACTCTACACTTGAATACCAAAGAAAAAAAAATGATACCAAACGGGGAAATTCTATCCTCGCTGAAGGACGCTTCGCTAGAATAACGTGGAGCTGACAGGGCGGTGGTAGTCGGACAAGCCTGACCGGGTGTCGGATTTCTGCAGGAACGAGTAGTTTCCCGCGGCAACCCGGAGCACCGATGTGGGCCGAGCCCATCGCCGAGAAGGGGAGAGGTCCACAACATAAGCAGATAACAAAGATGTATCCACTCAAGCCTACAACTGTGTAATATTGCTTATACGTGGTCGTTTGTATACAGTAGTCTGAATGTGAAGAAGATACTGAAATGTAGGCTTACACCATAAACGATTCGCCGCAGCCACATTGATCCTCTGTGGTGGATATTGTTAGCTAGTGCTCTGGTATGGTGATGGGGGTGCAGTTATACATACTAATGTTTGGGTTCTTGAAAACAAACTTCTCAATCAAGTTGTCTTCCACCCAGTCCATTTCGCTGCCAATGATACTGAAAAGTGCTTTGCTGTCAATCAATACTATGACGCCGTCCTGCTCAACCTTCTCGTCAAAAGCTTCGGGCTTGTCAACATATTCCAGATGGTATGATAGACCCGAGCAGCCACGATTGCGTACGCCGACCCGAATAAATTTAGGTTCTGGCTGGTCAAGTAGATCGCGCAGTTGCTCAACAGCCGAGGCTGTCAACTTGATAGCCGCTTTCCGAGGTGTGCGGAGACGGGATTTCCGGGGCTTGGCGGCAGCAGGTAGGGGTGGTTGAGGTGCAGATAATGAAGCTCCGGTAGTTGGCGCTTCGGCGGGTTGGGAGGATGCAGGCTCGGATATCGCAGTAGAAGTAGCAGCAGCAGACGAGCTAGACGATGCTGTAAGCGTTGAGGACCCTGTTTTACCGGAAGCGTCGCTTGCTATCCTTTGGGCCGGTTGTGTCTTGTTGAATTTGGGGAAGCCTGCATATTGCCGATCTGAAGGTGTGTGCTTGTTTTCGCTGGCAAACTTGGAAGCATCAGCGGGACTTAATGCGGTAGTAACATTGTCTAACGCGGAGGGCGTAAGCCGGTAGGGTTGGAAGGTCGCTGGGCGGGCGCTGCCGCCGTGAAAGAAGCATTGTGATCTAGGTAACGATACAGCGAGCGAGGCTGAAGCGGGGCGGGATAGCCTTGCTAGAGATCGGGATGCAAGCATGGTGGACGTTTTGGGTAGAATAGAATGTAGAGGACTATGACGAGAGTGTCGGCTTAGTATATAGCAAGAGAGAAACCGAGGGTCTGCGTGATTTGTTGGCGGATTTCGGTAGGGAAGCAATAAAGTAAGGCTGAAAAAAAGTCTAAGAATACCAAATAGTAGACGGTAAACGGTGCTCGGCGTAGATGACGATAGAAGACAGTATATGAGTGTTCTATGAACAAATCCAGGAACACTAATGTACAATGTGAAAGCGGGTGGGTTTGTAATGCTGGTGTATCGAATACTCTTTGTTTGTAAGCTTGACGTTGAAAAATCAACACTACTTGGTAGGCCGGATCATTGCTCGAAAAATCACCGGGCCCCAAGCTTTGCATTTTGACCCACAATTTAGTATCCGTCGACCAATCATGTGTTGTGTGTTTGTCACTTGCATGTCCAGCTGACAACAGACAAATCGTTAGTCAACAGCAGTCTGTCTATTCAATTATTTGAAATTATGTTTGATGAGGAATCTAGATAGTGATGTCATCTATATCGTTCATATGCCGTATATTCTAGTAATACATATTTTGTATTCTACAATGCTATACGTTTTTTTTTCGTTGTTCAATTTCTGGAAGACTTGAAGGCCTGCTATATAAGGCACTAACGAAGCTAACATGTGACCAGTAACCCAAACCCTTACATATACTTAGGAATATAGTTCCATTGGTAGAAAAATGCCACAATTGTGTCGATGAAACAACATTTTTGTAAAAAGTGTGTAGAGTTCAACTTTGACCTTTTATGAAAAATCACCAATCATTTCAGATATCTCTAAACTATTGAGAAAAGAGAGAGTCTTGGTAGTTTCTGAAAGCTTCCAAACAACAGCAATCGCTAGCATATACGAAATGACCCGCATCGGTTGTTTGAAGATGTCATAGTCAAAACAAAACGTACAACACTGTTGGCCTTGGCAAGAGATGGAAACTGCAATTCAAACGACAGATAACCTTTAGTTTTGCCCAAGAAAACACACCCTAGGCATAGTTTTAAGTTTACCTGAGCAGACTGATGTCCATAGTGAAACTGTCTATCGATTGCCCGCCCCCCCCCTCCACCCCCTCTCTTGACGACCAAGAGCTGTGTGACGATTGCACGTTACTTAGTTTTGACTCCTGCGTTCAGAACTGGGATGAAGTGGGAATGCCAACTAGGATACGTGAACCAATATGCAACTATCGTGGCATACAATATACTACTACCTTAGAGCTCAGTCCTCCTCGACTAAATATATCCTTGAAATATTGGGACGGGTTTCCGATTTCAGACTATCCGAAGCATATTTAGGAAAGGAGACCGAAGTCACCACGGATCAAAGAAATTATGTACGATATTTTTTTTTGGTACATGTATTGGTATTAATGAGAGGGACAAAGTATACCGGAGAAATAATAAGCTGAACCTAAGGATAAGGGATTATACGAAATGATATTTTTCGTGCAATAGTGGAAATGATGTTTTATGCAGCCATGGATAAACAGATCAATCATTATAGTTATCACGCATCGCGGTAGTTATAGTGGTAATATATAGTATATCTTTTGGTTCTCTTCGCTAGTGAGATAGAAGGCGATCTGGGAAACTGGCCGAACTCTGCGTGATAAATAACGGTGGTGATCGTGACTGTGACTATAGCAAGAAACAAATAAAGTAGATCACGATTTGATTATCTGGAGGGCTGAGACGTTTAGAGAGGTAGTTGAGTAAGTCTGATGCAAGTTTATAGGAGATAGGAGGGTCTAGAATTCTAGAAACTAAAAACAACAATAGAACACAGACAACTTTGTATCAGAGTTATGCAGTGGTTTGAATGTAACGGAGATAGAGATAGGCAGAACAGACTCTGGCGTCTACCAGAAGGGTCTTGTTGGACGCTTCTTCTACCGACTTAGGTAAGAAGCCATTCTCATTGCTACTGTATCGGTTCTTAACCGTTGTCTTTTCTTCTTTTTATAAGAACAAGAACGAGACCCTTGACAAGGCTCTGCAACTCTGGTTTCTACAGGGGACCTTACACAATCCCTGCGGAACTGGCTTCATAATAAGTCTATAGTCTGCTTTAACTGTTAACTCTCTTACACGCTTCGTCTCAAGTTACCGAAAGGCCCAGGCAGGTTGGTAATATTTTTCCGGACGGAGGATTCCAAGTTCCTACAGCTTAAAAAAAGAGTTGGCTTGAACCCTAGAAGATTGCTCTAATATACTGTGTTAATGGCCTTTCGTCTGAAGTTTTGGTGATCTGCCCAACCTTTTTTTTTTTTTTTTTTTCGTTTTTCGGGCGGGTCCTTTTCTTTCTATCTTCTTGGCTCATGTTGCACCCCCCTCCTAAGTATGAGACGACGCGAGATTTGGCGGGCTCGGAGGAAAAAGGGTTTCCCGACTTGGGATGGACCCCCTTGTAGAGTTTAAGAAAGAATCGGCCGTATGTTTAGTAAGGCAAGTAAAGAAGAGCAAAAGAAAAGCCGCAGGAGTCAAAGGGGTGGTGGGAGAACTGTAAGAGATGCATCAGAATAAGCTTTGTAAGAAAACGAAGAGGGATGGGATGACTTGAGAATAGTAACGAATACCTTCAGTGTCAAGGATGGGCTGGGACAGAAACTAACTGAGAGGCCAGAGACTAGTATAAAACACTGGCGATGTCCTCGTCAAATGGCTTCATATTCTTCTGATATTGTTCTCCAGCTCCCTCACACTTCACTTCTACCCTTCCAACTTTCACTTCTAACTTCGTGCCTTTGCTTGACGCAAGCCGTCCTTTCTTTACTATCTTTTTTATATTCACTTATCTTGAATCTGCTTTTGGCCAGTCAAGTTAACTTCTTCTTTCATTCACATTTCATATCTTCTTACATTCGCTCACTCGCTAGTCCGTCTTGGAATAGACTTGAATTTTCTCTTGTACTCTATTATATCCTCTATCTTTCTTCAAAATGCAGACCTCTATCTTCTCTCTCCTCGCACTGGCCTCCATGGTCTACGGTCACGGTAGTGTCACCTTGCCTATTTCCCGCCAGCTTGGTGATGCCTTCAAGACCAACTGCGGTGCTACCCTGTTCAGCCAGATGTCTTCCGATCCCAACGGCAACATCGAGAACATGGCCCAGAACGCCGGTTCTAGCCTGGATCCCACCAAGTGCCAGCTGGAGCTTTGCAGGGGATACCAGTTCGCCGACAACACTGCCAACGTGCACTCCTTCACTCCTGGCCAGTCGTTGACTTTAAAGTTGCTATCACTGCTCCTCATACCGGTGTTGCTAACGTGTCTGTGGTTGAGACTGCTTCCAACTCTATCGTTGGCGAGCCTTTGATCTCCTTCACCAACTACGCCTCCACCAAGACTGGTGTGGCCGCCAACAACACCGACTTCAGCGTTACTCTGCCCTCGGATCTGCCCAGCACTTGCACCACTGCCGGTAACTGTGTTCTGCAGTGGTACTGGTTCTCGGACGAGGCCAAGCAGACTTACCTGTCATGCGTCGACTTCACCACCGGCTCCGGCTCGACCTCTGACGATACTAAGCCCCCTTCGTCGTCGTCCACTTCCTCAGCGACTACTAGCACGACTGCTAACATCAAGGCTACTACCACTCCTGTTTCTACCACTCCCGCTGCTGCTACTACTACTTCGAGCTCTACTACCTCTCCCGCTGCTACTCCTACCTCGTGCAAGCGCGTCGTGCTCTCCGCACTCGGGCCGCATGTACCGGGCTGCCGCTGGTGCCGCCGCTATCTAGAGTGCCATAGAGTGATATAGGTAGTGTGCCTTCTTGGCTATCAAAGGCCCTATCACTATACTTGACGGATGGCCGAGACTGTTTTGTTCTTCATTTTGACTAGAGTTCGCTCATAGAGCAAGCTACTTCACTTCGTAATCTTTTCTATTTACATACATAACTGTACACATACACTAGGATGAGCTGGCCCTGGTTGGTTGGAAATATATGGTTCCCAGAGCAGAGTCCAATTTACACATTTATTTTCTCTTCCAATTTTTATTTTTTAGCTTTTTTATTTTTATTTTACTTTCAATATACAAACAATGAAAATTACAATAATGTCTTTTTTGGTGTTAGTCTTTAGGTGAAATGCATCAGTAGCGATCTATTGTGTGAAATGTCTGTAACGAAGTTGAGTTTGAGCCTGTGTTTCTGATCTACGCCTATATAGATAAAATAGCAATGGGGGAGTTGAAAAAAGCAACATGTCAAAAAAAGGAAAAAAAAAAGAATGGGAACCAACAAAGAAAAACCAAAACTAGAAAGAATAATGCCGTAAAAGGAACTGTTGAAGTCAGTGCGGCGTTGGGCTGCATGAAAAATTGCGCCTGGTTCCATTACAGCTTTTGTCAGATGTGTTGTCTCATGGCGAGGTCGGACAAATCAAGGGAACCAACCAAGCTTTGATGAAGCAACGAATTAAGCCTCTAATCTGAACCTGCATAGCTTGTATAGCTTTCTACTGCTCTTATAGGAACACGTGGTGCTGTTTATAGTGTACATATCATGATGTGATGGCTGCGTCAAGACGGATGTATCACGATGACTGTAAAAAGGGCACCACAGCCTCAATGTACTTCTCTAGGGCATCAACGAAGCACACATGACCTGCGTTGGGAATGACGACGAGATCGACCGAGGCCTTGTTTGCTGAAGCGTTGAAGCCCTTCTGTATGTCTTCTTGCATCTGCTTCATCTGCACTGGCAAATCCGCGTCTTTCTCGCCTACCACAAGCTTTACTTGCGTGACGGCACCGGCCAGCGTCTCGTACAGTGGCCGCAGATCAAAGTTCTTATTAGCCAGCGCCGCACAGCACGCAGCAAAGCCGTCCAGCTGAGTGGTCAGCATCAGAGAGCGTATGCGCTCGGCCTCGGCCTGGTGCTTGGCAGCCCACTCGGCGCCGAACCAACGGTCCATAGTGCCGGCAACCGTCGTTTCTAGCGAGCCTTGCTCACGTGCCGCAGCCACACGAGGCGCAAAGATGTCGGCCTGGCCAGCAGCAGCAGGCGAGCTGTGGACAGTATCGCAGACGACGAGCTTCTTAACAAGCCCGGGATAGCGTGCAACGAAGCATACGCCGGTTGCGGCGCCCATAGACACGCCGATCCAGGCGTAGATGCTGGAGATCTTGAGCAGTTTGATCAGCTCGTTCACGTTGGCGGTGATGTCTGAGAAGGTGGTTGCTTCAGGCGGAGATAGCGTCGTCGAGCCGCTGTGGCCCGGCTGGTTGTAGCGCAGCACCGAGTAGCCGGCGGCGGTGATAGAAGGCACGACATGGTCCCAGATGCCGAACGAAGCGCACAGCGGATTGGCCAGGATGACAGTTGGTGCATGCGGCGTGACCGAGTCGAGACGGTACGCAATGACCTGTCCGTTGGCGAGAGTGAGAGTCGAAGTCATGATGAATAAGTGAATGGCTGATGATAGATGGTAGATGATAGAGATAGATAAATGAGATGGATGACTGAATGACTAATTCTGAAAGCTTTTCAATCGAGATGAGAAAACAAAGAAACTAAATAAAAAGGCGGGAAAAGGGGCGATAATTCAATATTGCGCTGACAAGCAAGAAATTCCTGTTTTATTTTTTATTTTTTAGCTGCTAATAGAGCCAATGATCGTGGATGCGATCTGACGATGAAAATCGGATGATGCTAATGAAAAGGACGTGCGCCGCCTTTATTTTGAGTTGCCTTGCTCAGATTGATTTGTTGTGTTGATTTTTTTATGATTTTTACGTTGTGCTCTGTGTTCGAAGCTTCAAAAGCTATTACTACTTTCTGCTCCATCCAAAACTTAGAAGAGGAAGGAGCAGCTTGTTAGGATCCACTTTTCTATCGTTTTTTTTCTTCTTCTTTCCCATTTTTTCACGGCAACAACCCGGGGCCTGTACTACTACTAAAATCATTAATGCTATGTATTACTACTCACTGCTGAGTCAGTCAGTTGCCGCGGAAAGATGTCCAATGACGCCATCAGAATACTACCAAGCATGCCTACAAAAAACAACAAGAACTATATGATTGGTATGAATATGTGATATTCTAGGATTGGAGTACATTGGAGGGATCGGCATTTGATACATAGTTGTATACATATGTATCTGGCATGCATGTGCATCTATCTACATTTAGCCTGTAGGATACCTACATACAACACTGTATGCTTCGCTTTAGGACATGTCCTCTATCTCGAACTTGACAAGCAACGTTGTGTCTGTTTGGTGGCCGCTGAAGTCCGTGAGATGAAGAAATCTCCAGCCGGGCTGGATATAGTGCAGACGCACCGCAATAACCCGCAGATTGGGGTTGATGGACCAGCTCAGGTCTGCCTTGACCAAAATGCGCAAAAACACCATCTCGCTGTCTTCGTAGTCCCACTCTAGGGTTTCATCCCATATAGGGTTGGTCGTTGGAGGGTTCTCGCCCTTGTGCAAGAAGCCAAGTTTGTGTTGATGGTAGCCACTAGTCTTCTGCTTTTTCTTGCCAACCGTCTTACCAGGGTGGACCAGCGTGCATGTGACATACGGCTTCCAATCCGTACCGCCCTCTTGACCCTCTCCGAAGCCCTTGGGTGGCTCGACGTTTGATGCTCCCGCGATATGTAGACGTAGGCGTTTCTTAGCACCAGTAAGAATGTTTCCATCGCCGCCGGCGCGCAACGCAGCAGGCTTGAGGACATAGCCATCCGTTCCCGTGAACAGGGCCTCGTTTAGTTGCATGCCGCCGTTGAATGTTTGCCAGTTCAAGGCGCAAACCTGTGCTCCGAGCGACCAGTACTTGACTGGTGATAGGTTCTTGGACGAGATGCGAGTGCCCTTGGGGAACACACGCATGAGATGCTTAGAGTTATGGCGTCCAATGGCATGGCCGTGGCCACTGTCGATAAGCTTCGAAAGTCCAAACTAGAATGACTGTTAGTTGGTAGATAGCACGACGAGATACAATTATGTGAACATACCTCTGAGATATTGATCATGTGGTGGTGAGGGCCGTGTAAGAGCTCCCCAGGATTGTACCAAGAACTATCGCCTGGCTTGACTGATTGGGCATAGACGCCTAGCTGGGCTAGCTCAGGGATGATAATCGAGCTTTGTTCGGCCTTCTTACGCTTGTGATATTCTTCATGTGCGGCTTTCTCCTCCTCGTCATCAGACGAGTCGTCACTGCTGGAAGAATCGACAACTTCGTTCGGGATATGATATTCCACAATGACAAGAACACGATGACCTAGCAGATTGAGTGAAACATGGGCAGCATCTGGCATCGTTGCGTCGACGTTTTCTAGAGCCTCACTGAGTAAGCGCTCGCCAAATACTTCTTTCAAGATGTCCACAATGCGTTGTTGGCCATGCTCCTTGCAGTGATTCTCCAACGAGATCAAGATAGGGCTGGTCTGAAAAGCTGGATCATCGGCTGCAAGCTGCGCCTCTTTATCCATGACACTGCGGATGGTCTCGCATACGGCGCGCAAAGGAATATGCGACACTAGAGTGTAACCATGCGTAACCTTGGGTTCGTCCTTGTCGGAATCGTTGTCCCAGACATCGATCTCAACACAACGCGAGCCGGCTGTCAAGGCGGTCTCGTACGCAGTTGCTGACGACGAACCATACAGCTGATGAGCCATAAGATAGGTGTTATGGCTGCTGCTCACAAAGTACTCGGGCAGCGGATGGTGCGTCTCTAGAAGCTCTGGTGGAACCTTGAAATGGGGCTCTTGAAGAAGCCGCTTAAGCGCCGGCGAGTTTTCCTCGCCTTCAGGCCGCACATCGCCATCTCCGATCATGCCTCTGTCAACAAGATAACGTTGAATGTGCTGACTGATGGGCAGGTTGGCGCGGCGCAAAGCAGAATGACGCGCTAAGTGGCCGCCACCGGCAACAGTGTTGCCATCGATCTCCTCGCCGACATCATCGACGTCTTCTTCTTTGGACCTATGCTTCTTGTGGCTGGTCAGGTTCAGTTTTTCGAGACCTGCCGAGATAAACGACATGACGAGAATATGAGAGGAGATAAGGCTGTAGTTGGTCTAAATAGGTATATATCAAAATGGCACAATGGCTTCAGAATGTGTTGTATAGCCAAGATATGGTGAATGCGATATTGTACATTGTTTTTGACCTGTAGTGGGGGGTGTTTCAACATCGAATCCGACATATTACGTTAGCGACGCTAACCACCAATCATAGAGTGATGAAATCATTCAGTTTAATGTGTTATAACTCCTCAACAGGGGTAACTCATACTATGTAACGTATAGCGTATAACTACACATTGAGTTACCCCGCAAAAGCTACTCACTCTTGAACAGACCCGTGTTATCCGTGTTGTAGGCTCTACTAAGGACTAGGGTTATTAGGGTTTCAAACTCGGTGGTTGTTCTAATACCAATACCTGTGATCCCGTCAAAGAGTATAGGCCGTGCCGTGTTACTATACCAAGCCGTCTGTGATTCTTGGCCCACTGCCGGGTCGGCAAGTACATATGAGAGTTCCCAATCGTGGCTGCGTCAGGGAATAATGCTATCCTAGTGAATATGAGCACACGATTGCATGCTAGTCGTAACTGAGTCTGTGTCTATCCGGATCTTCCCGCAGGTTATTCTTACCCTTATAAAAATCAGCTAGTCATACGATTTTTTCCGCCCGCTCTTGGGAAGTATTAAGCGCGTATAATGTACATAACCAGGCAAATACAGCAACTTATCCACTGGCGTGAAACTGTACCATGTCATGGGGTGATTCCCAAATCACCACTGAATGCAACAGCCAAAGCTAGAGTTGGGGTTATAGAGTGGGATTTCTAGTTTTCTTCTCTGAAAAGCCCATACATAGTACTACAGTGATGTCTTGCCGCACCAACGGATACCTGGTATTTTGGCGGGGAACAAAGTCGGTCTGGTACGATCTCCAATGGCTATGCAGTATGTTATATGCATATGCAATACGGGGAATCGCATCTCCAAGCCTCAAAGGCATTGAAGTCCAGATCAGCTGACTTAGATGCAGCCAAGTGAAGGCATTGCATCTACTTGACGAAGAATATAGGCGGAGTCTAGATTACAAATGTAACCTGTACAACTTAGGAACATAGCGAATGGTACCATTTCTGCATTGTGATATTGCAGAGTTTCTGGGCAATCAAGCATATCTTGATCGGGAAAAGATGAGATTTATATTGCAAGAGGTTGGACGGGCTGATATTTTTTCGATATTTCACATGCTAATGGATGCCGGTGTCCGGCGGGAAATACCAAATATTCTAGGAATATTCATGCCTGGCATTAAGCAAAATCTAGTTGTATTGGTGCCGACGGCAGTTCTTCCGGTCTCGGCAGAAAAATCCAGCATATACTTTGGTGAAATTAAGTCTTGGACTTTTTGAGTTATTCGAATCAACGAGATACTGTAAATTGTATTATAGTTGTTTGGGATTATACAGATGTATAAAAGTTGAGCTGATATTTCTAGCTCGGCTTAAAAGTGCGGCATAAAGATTGGTGAGTTAGTTGTTTTTCGTTGTGGAAAATAATATATAGTTAGCGACTAAATTGTTTTATATGTGCAGATTCCACCCACAGGCTTATGTCTATGTGCAACTACGACCATTCTAGTATTCTAGGCAAGACTGCATAACAGAATGTCTAATCATGTAGATGTACTTACTTAGTGCCTGTACATAGCTATATATAATGTAGCTATTGAGGCTCTCGAATTGGATGGACAGTTGGCCCCGAAAATAAAGAAACTGATGCATCAATAAAAGCATATAGTGATGGTGCTACGTATAACCATACAATTGTATAGATATTAGATAGGCCCTTCAAACTTCTTCCCGTAGCCACTATTTCATCCATATTCTGCTTAGTTGTCTTTGACCGACCGGCAAGAAATCGACTAGTTACTTGACTTTTGATTTCCACATTAGAGCACTCGCTGCGCTAGCGATTACCCGGCCTTTTCTTTTGCTACAAGTAATCCCTACCGGCTCTTTAGTGGGTTGAACAGCTTGGATTTCGTGACGAAGCTTTACTTTTTGAGTTCTAGCCAGTCTTTTGTTCATAGCGCAATCCTTCAGTGTCACTGGCCCTGCATCTTCTTCTTGGCTAGCTTCATTCTGTTTGAGCTATCTTCAGCAGTAGAAACGATAGACACCAGCAACCCATCGTTTGAAAGTCATCGACAGGTGGGTGGCCGGCTCTGTTACAGTACTCTATTAGCACTTCTATTGTCAAGATCCCTTGTTAAATATATGTACATAAACCCGAAGTGAGATTCGTAGGTAGTCTGTCTACTGACTGGCCTCTAGAAAACCAAGCCGGGGCAAGTCGACTTTCTAATTCCAAAGAGGCTAGCCAAGCCAAAAATTAGCTAGCTTAAGCTAAAATGCGATGCGCCCTGTGAGACGAGAACGGAACCAAGACGCAAGACGTCGTAGTGTACTATATATAGTGTACTCATGCTAATTTATGTATGTAGTAGTGTAGTAGCCAAAGACCATAAATCATGCCATTGGCTTTGATTTCAGTGCCATAATCTTGTAAGTGCCGCTACAGACGCTACAGCATTTTTTCAGGCGAGCTTTCTATGTACTTTTTGGTGCTACACTCAAACCTTACTACCATGACTGCTATGTATGGCTGCTTTGGCTTGCTCATATAATATAGTTGTACACCTAATTTACCTTTCTACATTTGTACGTCGCTTCCGCCTGTCCGCTCCCCACCCTTCTTCCTCTTTTACCCGCTACTTTTCTCCGGCCACCAGCCCATTGCTTACTTATCTTCCCTTCTTTGTACAAGAAGCGTATTCTCCTGGCGAGACTCTTCTCCTTGCTATCTGCCTTCTAACTTGTAGTCATAATTTGCCAGACCGCACTCACACTACCGACCATACTACGGCAGCCGTTTGAGTACAATGCTGTCCACTACTCTCAGATCCCGCGCCGCTTTTACGGTGCTACGGGCTGCTGCGCCAGTTCGTGCTCAGTCGACCTGGGCCAGCGTGCCTCTTGGCCCTCCTGTGAGTCAACAAGTAGTATATCGGCGTTACCAATGCACATGTGTTTACTGACAAGAGCCCTTATTATATCTAGGATGTACGTCTTATTGCTCAATGCCTCTTTCTCCAGCTCCAAGTCGTGGCACTTGCTATGAGATGTCATGTCGATATCTCTAAACTACCGGGAATGCGAAGTGCAATGCTGTAGCGTCGCATGGCTAATGTAATTTATGTAACTTATAGGCTATCCTCGGTATCACAGAAGCCTTCAAGGCTGATACCTTCGCTGAGAAGATCAACCTTGGTATGAACCTAGCTATGGCGGATTGTGTCCGGATGCGCCTTACTAACGGATATATAAACAGGTGTCGGTGCTTACCGTGATGATGCCGGCAAGCCCTACGTTCTTCCTTCTGTGCTGGCCGCCGAAGACAAGATCACCAAGGCTCTGATGAACAAGGAGTACGCCGGCATTACCGGTGTGCCCGAGTTTACCAAGGCTGCTGCCAAGCTTGCCTATGGCGAGAAATCTGCTGCTCTTGAGCGCGTTGCCATTACACAATCCATCTCGGGTACCGGTGCCCTGCGCATTGGTGGTGCTTTCCTCTCTCGCTGGTACCCCGGCGCCAAGAAGATCTATCTGCCCAACCCTTCGTGGGCAAACCATGGCGCCATCTTCAAGGACTCTGGTCTTGAGGTCGGAACATACCGCTACTACGACGAGAAGACCATTGGTCTAGACTTCCAAGGCCTCCTGAAGGATATTGAGGCGGCACCTGCTAAGAGCATCTTCCTGTTTCATGCCTGTGCGCATAACCCTACAGGTGTCGACCCTACTCCCGAGCAATGGAAGGAGATCAGCGAAAAGGTCAAGCAGAAGGGTCACTTCGTGTTCTTTGATATGGCCTACCAAGGCTTTGCCAGCGGTGACACCACTCGGGATGCCTTTGCTCTCCGCCACTTCATCGAGGAAGGCCACAATGTCGCGCTCTCACAGTCGTTCGCTAAGAACATGGTAAGACATGCTTCACTGAGCTAATATTAATAGAGCTATAGCTAATGCATATTTTAGGGTCTATACGGCGAGCGTGTTGGTGCCTTCTCCATCGTCACTGCCGATCCCAAAGAAAAGGCCGTCATCGACTCCCAGATCAAGATCATTGTGCGGCCTCTGTACTCTAACCCTCCCATCCACGGTGCCCGTATCGCCTCGGAGATTCTTAACACACCTGCGCTCTACTCTCAATGGCTGGATGAAGTCAAGGGAATGGCTGATCGCATCATTAGCATGCGTAGTCTTCTACGCGGTAACCTTGAGAAGCTCGGCAGTGGCCACAACTGGTCTCACATCACCAGCCAGATCGGCATGTTTGCCTACACTGGTCTGAACAAGGAGCAGATGAAGAAGCTGGCTTCTGAGCACAGCGTGTATGCTACTCTGAACGGCCGTATCTCGGTGGCTGGTATCACTACTAGCAACGTCGGCCGCCTGGCCGAGTCGATCTTCAAGGTTGCTGGTTAGAGTACATATCGTTTGGGGATTGTTTTTTGGAGTGAACGAAAGAGAGGAGAGGATATGATAATCTTGGTGCCCTGACGGCATTTTAACAGAACCCAGGGCTCATGAAAGACAACCAGTTTCAATAAAGGCAAACCACAACGACTGCTATTTACATTCAATGTTCTGTGTGTGTGAATGATTGTTATATTAATGGTACTAGTTGTCGTTATTCGTAAATCTGTATCTACTAGTTAGTATATAGCTTGTCTATAGCTTCCAAAGGCGCTCGTTGAGAGCTATCAAGGCATTTAATGCCGGCCAAGTCTTTCGAGATCGCCTTCTACTTCATCAATCTTCCGGTCTATCTCTCGATATGCCTTGGCCAACTCCCTCAACAACTTTTCCTTATTTTCCTGCCCCTCAACACCGACACCGTACTCTTCAAGTTCTCTTTTTCTCGAATTAATCGCTTCCGTCAAGCGATTCGTAGCATCGCGTAGATGGCGAGCATAGTTCCCAAGAGCTATGCGTACTTCTGGGCTATAAATCTCCTTGAAGACTCTAGCCTTTGCTAATCTAGCTTCTGATTCTGTTTGTTGAGCACTGAGCGCTAGTTCTGCAGCGCGCATTTCTGCCGCGCGGGCTACTGCGCCGTGTTTGGATTCTAGAGCGCGAACGAGTTGCGCAATAGCCCGTGTTCGTCGCTGTAGGACATCGACTACCTGTGAATTCACAGTTAATCGCCGATTCGCAATCCCGGCCTTTTTCTCGTCTACCGATGCTTGTAAGGCAGCTACGGTAGCCGGCAATTGTGCGACATTGCGGTGTAGATATGAAGGGTTCGTTGTTGGGTTTGACACCCGTGCCAGTCCTAAAGCTGCGGTTTGGAGTCCGGTTGATATTAAGGGCGCTATTTGGGGGAGGAGATTGTCGAGATCGCATAGTGGCTGTGATCCGAGAAGAAGAGATGTTGCGGCGGGCGGTAGAGACTCGTGCGCTACGAGCAAGGGGGGGAGAATGAGCAGAAGATCGAGCGCTGAGTCTGATAGTGGGATTGAGATCGAAGCAGCTTCACGGCGAGATGATGGAACTGCTGACTTGGTCGGTTCGGAGGGGATAGTAGTCGCGATCGTCGAGGTAAGGATATGTCGTCGTGCTTCTTTTAGGCGATACTGGTCGAGCTCCTATAAGCCACAATAGAGCGTTAGCGGTGGGCTGTCCTTTGTAGGGTGATTTTTGAAGTATTTCTAACATCTCGTATAGCCTGTTGCTCTGAGGCATTTGGATGTACTTTTGTAGTCCCGTCGCCGTTCAGAATCGTCGTAGTCAAGATACTATAGAGCTTCGCAAAGTCTGGGTTCTCATCCAGCAGTGCTTGATCAACCGGGGGGAGCATACTAAAGGATGAGAAGCCCAGTAATAATTCGAAGACAGATGGTTGTGTATTTTGTTCTAGTAGCTATCAAAAGATCATGTGCGTGGCACTAAAGCAATCAAAGCAATCAAAGACATTGTTAATCGTAATCATCATCCTCATAGTAGAAACTAGACTGCCCTCCTCCATTCGCCAATTCATTGAAGCTATAGATTCGATTCTGCCGCCCAGCTCCAGGGTCTCTCCAGCAATAGAAAGCGGTGTGCACTACAAAAATCGGTGATCCAGTGCCAAAAACCAAAAGTATCTAGACACCAGCAGCAAAGTCCAATTTATACAACTCGAAATTGTAGTTGATGGTTTTGGATCGGATCGTGAACTTATTCGGCTTATTCACAGGCTATAACCCGGCCTATCTTCTATATTCTGGTCTGCCCAATTTATCTAAATATCGTACCTTTTCTAGCCGGAAACATAAAAAGGCTATCATCTGTCCCAAGTATACGCCAAACAAGACGTTTTTGGGGTCCACTGTCGAGTGGCCGTTAGGCAATATCTTCCTCCTCCAGCACGACATCGATCGATTCATACACATACAATTCAAGCAACGATGTTGCCGACATCACAGCTCTTCGGCACAGTCTCCCGCGTGCGCCTATTCCGGGGTTTAGCCCCCCTATCCGACCCCTGCCGGACCACTGCCGCCTTCAGCACCAGCTCTGTCCTCGGCATCAAGACGATCCAGGCCGTCCGCATCCCCTCAACACTCGTCCCTCCGTATCCATACGGCGAACGCCAAATCTATAAGCAATCGAACAAGGGCCTGTACGGTCTAGCACGTATCCGCTATGGTAACCACGTAGCCAGCGGTCGTAACCCAATCAAGTCCCGGCGCACGTGGAAGCCAAACGTGCACCGCAAGCGTATGTGGAGCGATTCGCTCAACGCCTGGATCAAGGTCCGCATGAGCATTCGTGTATTCCGTACAATTCTCAAGGAAAAGAGCCTCGATGCTTATCTGCTCAAGGACAAGCCTCAGCGCATCAAGGAACTCGGCCCCGGTGGATGGAAGCTGCGCTGGTTAGTCATGCAGACGGAGGCAGTACGGAAAGTCTGGCTCGCTGAACGTGCTAAGCTAGGTCTACCTGGACGCGATGCTACAGAGCAAGAAAAGATCGACAAGGAGGCGCACTACTCTGTGCAAGTTGCCGTTGATTATGCTACGCCCGGCCCGTTGAGCAAAGTCACTCGTGATTTGCTGGCCGAGCGTTCTCAAACTATGAAGTCATTGGATAGTCAAGAGTTTGAACTTGGTGCTGCGGATGAACTTGACGGCGCTAAAAGCGAGGGTTCTTACGAAAAGGAATTTATCAATGCTAATGATGGCGTTGAAAAGGTTGACGAGACTTCAAAACCATCGACGATATAGTAATGTTACTTCGGTAAGCAGAATGATTTATACCGGTAGCTTTGTACACTATTATCCATCTTCCATGGACAGTCTCTTTTCTTTTATTCGTCACTTTATAAAACTGTACAATATTCAATATCTTTCACTCAATCCAATTGTACATAACATAAATCTGCTTGATGTGGCAACCATTATGTGTACTCTATTTTCGTTTTCTAGACTGCGTGGCATATGACCTATTTTGAACGACAACCTGACAGGGCCTCATACTTTCAATTTTTGTACGCTATAAATTAGAAGCGCAGATCCCAGCCAATGATGGGGCCCAGCTTGGGCAACTCATCAGCAACACTCTGAACGTCCTTGTCACCTCTGCCACTGACGCAAATGACGATATCTTTGTCCTTGTCCATTGACTTCGCTAGCTGTAGACCACCCCAGATACCGTGGGCAGACTCCAGAGCAGGAATGATACCCTCCTTTTGCGAAATGATACGGAAAGCATCGAAAGCCTGGGCATCAGTGCAAGAAATGTACTCAGCACGGCCGCTATCCTTCCAGGACGACAGCTCAGGACCCACACCCGGATAGTCCAGTCCAGCGGACACGGAGTGGGTATCGGTGATCTGGCCCTCATGGTTCTGGAGAATGTAGGTGCGAACACCGTGAAGGACACCCTTGGAGCCCATAGAGAGAGTGGCACTGTGACGTAGAGTATCGACACCATCACCAGCAGCCTCAACACCAAGCAGCTTGACAGAGGGATCATTGCTGAAAGGGTAGAACATGCCCACAGCATTGGAACCACCACCGACACAGGCAACAACGGCGTCAGGTAGCTTGCCGGCAGCCTTTTGCATCTGCTCCTTAGTCTCGTTACCAATGATGCTCTGGAAAGTACGAACAATGGTAGGGAAGGGGTGGGGGCCAATGGCAGATCCAATAATGTAGTGGGTGGTCTCTAGATCAACGACCCATCTGCGCAAAGCCTCATTGACGGCATCCCGAAGAGTCTTAGTTCCGGCAGTGACAGGAACAACTTCAGCACCCAGCAGACGCATACGGAAAACGTTCAAAGCCTGGCGGCGAACATCTTCAGCACCCATGAAGACAGTGCACTTCATGCCGAACTTTGCGCAAACAGTGGCCGTAGCAACACCGTGCTGGCCGGCGCCAGTCTCAGCAATAATGCGAGTCTTTCCTAGACGCTTAGCGACCAAAATTTGACCAAGAGCGTTGTTAATCTTGTGCGAACCGGTGTGGTTAAGATCTTCACGCTTCAACCAGATACGAGCACCGCCAGCGTGCTCAGTGAGGCGGGGAGCCAAGTGAAGATGGCCAGGACGGCCCATGTACTCATAGTACGAGCGGTACTCCTCCCAGAAGGTAGGGTCGTTAATCATCTTGCCAAAGCCCTCCTCGAGCTCAGTAAGGCAGTCCATCAGAGCTTCGGGGACATACTGACCACCAAACTCGCCGAAGCGAGCTGGAAGTGAACCGTGAAGATCACCTAGCTTAGCAACCAAAGCCGAATCTTCAGCCTGAGTCATCTTAAGGGCAGCCTCAGTCTGGGCGGCGGCGACAGTCTTGCGATCTTGCTCATCACGACCACACAGCTCGGCGCAGAACTTTTCGACAGCGGGCGGACCGTCGACAGGGCCATTCTGTTCAAGGATAGTGATGATTTGAGAGCCAACAACAACACCCTCCGTCAGTTCAGCCAGCATATCGTAGTGTTCGCGTCTAGAGACACCGAAACCGACAGCGGCGGGGCGACCACCACTGTACTTGCGCACACGAGTCAGAAGCTCAGGCAGGTTCGCATTCAACTGTCTCGAAGCACCGGTAACACCCTGGCGAGAAACGACGTAGATAAAAGAGTCAGCCAGCTTGCAAAGAATCTGCATGCGGGCGTCGGAGGTAGCCGGGGCAATGAGAGGGACGTAAGACAGGCCTGCCTTAGAGCATAGTCCACGGAAAGAGATAGCCTCCTCAGGAGGCAGATCAACCAAAATGAAGCCGTTAACGCCGGCAGCCTTGCAGTCGGTGAAAAGCTTCTCTTCGCCATACGCCAGGAATGGGTTGTAGTAGCCCATCAGCAAAACAGGTGTCTTGAGGCCACGGGTACGGGCCTCCTTGATTATCTCTAGCGTGTTGGGAATGTTGATACCGTTCTTCAACGAAACAGTGTGCGATGTCTGGATAGTTGGGCCATCAGCGATAGGGTCGGTGAAAGGGGCACCGATCTCGATGATATCTATAACCGAGTTAGCATATCAGATGTGACATAGGATCATATAAGAAGGCACTTACCGGTACCACCACGCTCCAGAGCCAGCAGAACGTCGACAGTAGACTGCTTGGTAGGGAATCCCGCGGTGACAAAAGACACAAGGGCGGCCTATAACATCATTCTTGTCAGTGAATCTCTCCATACACAAGCCGGGGAATGTCACGACACACGGCTAAGCCATCGAGTCGTAATTGAAGCGCAAGTTGTGTTGTTGCTGTTGACTTACCCGGTTCTGGGCCTTGCAGATTCTGAAAGTCTCGTTGATAGCCTCCATTGTGGCGTTTGTAAGATGGGGAGAAAAATAGAGATTCGGATGCTTCAATAAACAAAAGAAGTCAGATTCGCGCTCTCAAGAGTTAAAGCAAGTCAAGATCAAGAAAGCACAGCTTCTAGATTATAGTGGAAAATAACAACAATGGCCCCAGAAATGAATACCTAGGGTGTACAAATGTAAGTAGTGGCCAATAATGTGGGGTGTCTCAGATAAGATAAAAAGCTTGTTGGTGTTTTGTTAGAGGGCAGATCGCAGTGGTAGATTCCCAGACTTGTTGCAACACTGTGCTTGTACAAGATGGCTAGTAGGCTATAATTATCACAAAGAATAATGGGAGGTTTCTATAGATAGAAAAAAAAGAAAAGTCTGAATCAGGTCAGGTAATAAAGTCTGTATGTTTGTAACGAGGTTTGATGAGCATTTGACTTCAGAGTAAAAGCACAAGGTGATGATGAAGTCTTTATATACATATTTCTTGTCTAATTCAATAAGTGTCTCTCGCCGTTGCCGATGGGCGTATTTTGCCCCCAAACCCTCCTGTAATATTGTTACTAACATGCTACAAGAGTTAGCCGCTCAATTTTGCAAGTATGACTCTGTCTGTCATTGCCCACAGGCCCCGACTTGCCATCGGAGTGCTTGAAATGGTTTAGCGCCGTAAAAGAAATGCATTGTAACCCTTGACCCTAAAGCGGAGTTCCCAACTTGTTTTAAGCACTTTAACTAATACCCGTAGTGGCTGCAGAAAACCTTAAACTAGAAAGTTAGCAGACTAGAGATGGAGACCTGGGAGAATATATTACAGAGACCCAGATCCATTACTTCCACATTTACTCTTACCTCCTCATGGGTGATTCTCAATACAACCTCTTTATCAAACCCACGATAATCAGTGATTGAGTAAGCTCCTTGCAATGTGTACATACATATCTGTATGTAAATCCAACTACCTAAATCACTCAAGATTATATGACACAAAGGAAGTTCTTTCATTAAACCCATTTTATCCACAATTTACCTTACTAGAGTATACGTATCAAAAATCTCGCTATCATGATTACGATATTGTATTAAGTTATGTATCAATGTAATCTAGTGCCATTCTGGCTGAGATAGCTACCATCAGCGGATTGAAAACTACCGAGTGGAATACTGCTGTTATCAACACCACCTTCCTGTTGATAGTAACTCCTGCCAGGTATATCGTGGAGCTCGCTCTGTTCTTGAAAAGAAGTCCTCCTATTCCTCTGCGCCAATTGGCAAGGACTACTCGCCATATCAATTCTTGTTTGGCACATCGATATTGAGTCATCAATCTCTTGTTTTATGCACAAGGCCGTGTCATCTCCACTAGACATGATGATTTTTTGAACCTCGTCTTGGATATGCCTCGCCTCATGCTTTTCTTTATCTGCTTGTTGTTGTAGCTGCGCTGTAAAGTTGGAATTGGTGCTACCAAATCCATCTCTAGAGTGCTTGAACCAACCTAGATTATTCATGCGAAAATCGACCAAACACTCGATGCTCCGGTCATCAGAAAACCCTCGTGTATTATAGCCGAGAATAGTTCTTTGAGGTAGATAATATGTCGCTGTTTTCACTCGACGGCAGTTATAACAATTACAAATACCCAGACATCTTGGGCATTTCCAGTCCTCCGCCTGTAGTACGTCGTGTGGCAACTGGTTGAAGGCTCGATATAGATTACCAAAGCAATACGATTCTTGGCAGCCCGGTGTTGAGCAACCGTGTATCTTATAAGAAAAGTCATACGAATTACATGCGTGACATTTCTTGGTGTTTGGTAGAGGGTTTTTCTTGCGCTTCTTGTTCTTGTTCACCTTTGAAGAATCTTTTCGTCCTGCTTTTTTCTTGTCCTCGGAATTATCGTTTATGGGAGGTTTATGTAGGGTGGGGGGTTGGAAAGGGCGACGTTTAAGGCCCTCTTGGCAGACTTGGGCGAGTGTCTTTTTCTTGTTCTTCTTGTAGACGAGCTCGAGAGGCAATGGCGACGTATCAATATCAATGAACCCATCGTTTTTGACCACCATATCCCGCCACGTGTCGTATTTTTCGACCAGTTCACTCCATTTCCACTGTTCACACCACTGGAGTTTGGTGATACACGAACATGACCGTCCCATGGCATAGCACTCCAGACAAATGTCGTAAGTGTCCTCGCTACCGTCCACAAGAGGCCGTACACAGTTCTTACATGTAAGAAAGCGATTAAATATATTGGCTCGGCAGAATGAGCAAGTGATGCTGGAGTCGAACTCGACATATTCCACGTTGGATTCTTTGTAGTAAAAGGCCTCGTTGCCCAGGATATCTGCAAAGAGGGAGAATAGCCTTCGAAAATCGGATTTGAGGGTCGATAATCGTGTAGGATCGATCTTTTGGGATACCGGGCCTGTACTAGACAGATATGTGGCGTACTTTTGAAGAGTATAGTAGACGATGGCTTTGTTCTTGTACTGTTCGTCGCGACAAACCAATCGAGATTCTAGCAATGATTCTTTGAGAGCTAACTCCAATGTTTCAACAGTCGTTCGATTCCAAGCAACCTTCACAGTGTAAGTTCCGCGATTCCAGACTTGGTGAGGAGCAAGTGGGGGGACAAGAATGAGATCTCCAAGCTTCTGCTCTACTATATAGACAGGAAACGACGCCTTTTGCCAGGATTCGATCTGCGCAAAGTGTTTTTCGGTTTCGATGTCATGACCCAAAATCGATGAGAAGTATTCGCGAACAACCTTGCGGTCTTTGCTCTCGGTCATGAACCATATAGAGCTGCCTTCTAGGTTGCCGCTTCCCCCTCTAGACGCCTCAACCATGATGTTCTGGCCTAGACTAGCACACATTTCTTTATGTGCGGGTGTGTATGTGCCCTCATATCCAATGTAGCACATGAGATTTTGCGCGCGCATAGGCTCGGGAAGACTAGACATCAGATCGCCTGCTGGACCAATTGAGACGTCAGACGGCTTATCCCCCGGCTTCGGTATCACATTGTCGGTAGAATTCTCGTTCATATAAAACAAGCTCGGCGGAATGATTTCGCTAAGGGCGCGTACCCATTCACTTGGGCAATCGATATCCTTGAGATAGAGACGTTGGCGTCGTTCATCGCGAAAATTAAGCGGCGTCCATTGAGCTGCAAGTTTACGCATCGCTCGCAAATAGTGGCCCATGGTCATAGGGATATCGGCCTGCTTGTTGATATCGCGAACATTCTCTCCTACATTACACGCAAAGATTAGCAAAATATTCTAGATGTCGCGATATGACCAATTCGCATTTCAAAGATATAGACGTGACATACGCTGTTTATCATAGTTAGCATGGAGCCAGTCTATGTTGAAAATGCTTTTAGGTAATATTTTGTCCCACGATTCAATAACAAGTGGTCTGCCGCCCTGTATGACGTGTAAGGAGACCAATTTATCAAACTCATGCTTGCTCAAGCTACGAACTTGCGAAGCAGGTATTCTTAGCGCCCATTCAAAGTTTGGTGTGGACTTGACGAGCGCCCGGAGATCGAGGTCAGGCGAGATAGGATCGAATTGTGCCCGTGTAGACAACGAAGATGGCATGTTGAAGTTGGGAAGACTACTTTGCAGGATAGCGTTGTGAGCTTGGATTGTTTATATTAAGAAAATCACGTCACAGCGCGCATTTAAGAGACTACTCTACCTACATCAAATAGTAAAGACGAGGATTAAATAGGGAGGAAAACATGCATTATAGCAATATGGATGGAATGGGAAGGTAATGCGAATTACTTCCTCCAAATTTTATAAAAGTACAAAAATAATGCCAATAAGAAAGCTAGCCCTAATAATTGAAATTTCGTTTCGTGATTCGATTATGCGATGTCTTTACTGAGAGGCATATTTTGTTGTTATTCAGCCTTCTCTTCAATGAATGTCGCTACAAGTGACAAATTTCACGTGACATTAGTGGTAACTATAGTTACTAGCAGTACGCGAAGTTTTACTGCATTTTACTGAGCCAAAAAAAAATATATATAACATGGCGGCTCTGTGCGAGCGGAAGAGAACCTAGTGCTAATAGAATTGATAGAATTGTGGAACTTAGTGCCGTAACCGCAAAAGAAATACTTGGTGTGAGAATATTATTTCATTATTCCACAACTACCGTACATTATTTTCATTGTTATAACAAATAACATATATAAAGGTATCTTCTTAGATTTCTCTTTCAAATACAGGACTAAAACTCATATATTCTCATATATATCACTATTCTTGAAATAGCATTACCCGAGGCCGCAGTTGGCTGCAGCTCTTCTACAAGGTTATCTTAAAAACACATAACATGCAATATCTATCATGAGGTTAGTAGCATTTGGTCAGATTTGTAAACTCTGATGTGACATCAATATCTAATTTTGATATACACTCGCAGCATATTTATCCGTAACAGAATGCGTTTGCATTGCGCAATGCAATCTACATCATCAACCTTTGCACGACAACCATGGCTAGCTTCAAAGAGCTTCTCTACATCGGCATATGTTAGAAGACCTCTTTCTCTGTGCTTACATCGCAGTCAAGTGCATGCCAAGACTAGCTTCCAGTCTACTTCATTTGTATCAACAGACTCTCGCAAGGCTGCTGTAGCTACACCCGGTGTCGATGCTGATGGGCTACCACTAGAATATACTCCGCCCAAGACAGGTTTTTTGGCTGTTCTCCCTAAGCAATGGGTACCTTATGCAGAGCTTGCCCGTGTAGATAACCCAGCAGGGACATACTATCTGTATCTCCCCTGCATCTGGTCAACACTGATGGCAGCTCCAATGGCA
>RHDR01000132.1:0-56074 GCA_009806295.1 Davidsoniella neocaledoniae
GCCGACCCCCAAGGCAGGTCCTCTGGTTTCCAAACCTCCCTCTGCCGGTCCCAAGATCAGCGACCCCAAGACCACCCCAACAACGGCCCCAAGGCCACCCACCCCCTCCCAGCTAAGCTGGAAAAACCTCCTCGCTTCGCCTTCCGGATAAAGGCAGACCACCAGCTTAGGGACTCAGACTGCGCCATATTGGCCTAGGCCATCAACGACGCCTACGCTGGTCTCTAGGGCTGCGTTGCAACGGCACACTGTACAAACCATGGCTTCACAGTGGAAGCTAAGTCGGCCGAGGCAGGTGACCGCCTCCGAGCCCACAAGGCTCCCATTGAGAAGAAGTTCCATGTCTCCTTCGAGGAGATAACTGATCGACTTGAGTACCGAGTGGTACACATCGCCGAAAGATTTTGCGATGCTTCCACAGGCATGGGAGGCCCGCCACCCTCGAACTGGCGGGTAAAATTTCGAAAGCGCACACTGGGGTGACGCCGGTTGAGGTCCGATGGACCAAGAACAACCACAAGAACTTAGGTCTGCAAATGACATTCTTCTTCCCCAAAGAAGTGAACAAGTTCCAGATTGGCCAGAGTTCGTTCTGAAGACGAATTTACCCGCAGCCAGTCATCCATCAGTGTGGAAGATGCTGGGGCTTTCACAGGTCCCAATTCTGTCACAAGGCTAAGCGATGTGCCAAGTGCGGCCATGTGGCCCATACTGGTGACTGCAACTCGCCCAAGACTGGCATCAACTGCGGCGGCCCACATAAGGCCAATAACCGCAAGTACGGAGCGAGACCAACTTGCTCGAAAGGTCATTATCCCACCAGACGCCTCCAAACTTCAAGAGCTTCGCAAGAAGCATAGCAAGGAGGCCCAGGAGTCTGGGAAGGTTAATTCCGCCATCTCGGCGGGTCAAGCGACCGACTCGAGCTCACCAGGAGCCCCCACTGCCACCGAGAGTTCCTCGAACTCTCTCGCTCCCCTCGCCGAGATAGAGATAGATAGTGATGAAGTATCCCCGTCCCATGAATAGACATCCCTCAAACTATCACCGAACTGCTACGCCCCTCCTACGTGTGCTTCAGGCAAATGCGGGACGAGCGAATAGTGTTCACAATCAATTGTTGCAAGTGGCCTCCACAGGCCGCTTTGATGTAGTTCTTGTCCAGAAGCCCTGGACATCCCTTAGAGGTAGTAAGCGATGTTCCGTTAGCCATCGCGAATTTGACAAGTTTTCCCCTACCCATGACTAGTCACAGTCAAGGCCCCGTGTGCTGACGTACGTCCGGAAGGTTTCCTGGCCCGTACAGAACAACAGGCTTTTCTCCCCCCGATATCCTCTCTCTTACCCTTCACTGTTCCCCGAGATAGAGATAGTCAACGTGTATCAAGTGACAATTGCCTCTTCCTTGCTGACGGTAAGACAGAGTTCCAGCACTTCTACAGAACAAGGCAAGAACCCCCTAACATAGACATTGATGGGGTTGCACACGCTGCTAACGAGTCCACAAGGTAGCTAGGAGCATACCTAGACACCAAGTTTCGATTCAAGACACATGTTCAACACTGGAGGTCCAAAGCGTCCGCAGTCGCGGCACACGTGCGCAGTTTGGGTAATACTGTCCGAGGGTGTCCAACACACCTACTAATGTCAGCCTCACTTGCGGCGACGCTCCCAGTTCTCCTGTATCCAGCCGAGGTCTAGTACCGTGGAAAGACTATTCCCATAGGCAACCGGGTCCGCTTCAGCTGCTCAGGCTTCCTGGTGAACGCAGTCAACAGAGCACTGAAAAATATTGCTCGATCCTTCCTCCGGTATATTGAACTACACCCATACCTGCACTCCTCCGGGGGGCAAGTATCATGCCAGCGGACCTCATCCTCAACGAAATTCAAGAGAAGTCTGCCATCCGCCTCGAGTCTGTGGACGGACATCACCCGTGCGCCAGCCGCATGGATAGCTGTGGCCCCAAACGAGGTCAGTCTGACCTTCGGGCCAAACTCCGGCTGACCCCCACCTCCCCACGCCGTGTCCTGCTCCCCAGGACCTACACCAACCCCCCGCACGCCTCAGACGAAGCGTGATAGCTGAAGAAAGTTACCAAGCTATGCCGCCGAATGGTGGCAGAGAGTAGCTCCACCCCTTTATAGAGAACTGGAGATTCCATAGCCTAAGGGCCCTCCCGACGAGCTTCTCTTAGCAGACGGCATCTCAGGTTCCTACTTCAGTGTCGAACTCAACATGGCGACTTCAAGGCCTATCACGAAAAGTTACAACACACTGATGCGCATGTCTCATGCGCCTGCGGGCTCTCAAAGAGTCCCATCCATTTCATAAGGTGCCCTATAGCCCGGCACAGATACTCCTACTTGGGTCGCAACCGCAGCCTCGGAACCCTTGACTTGGTTCTTGGGACTCCGCAGGGTGCGCTTCAGCTCTCAACCTTCCTCCGAAAGACACAATTTTTCGAAGACTTGTGCTCTCTTTGGCCTTCTTTAGGTGGGGACTCCGCTGCACAGCGCCCACCGTTTATTATTTTGTAGTTGTTACACTCTGTAACAGTGACCCTGGTTACACCCTTCGGTGATGCTTCTGTGAACACTAGGGTTATATAGGGTTCCATCACCCTCTGTGTTTTTAGAAACTAGGTACACAAGTAGTTAGTAGATAGATACCGTGCGCATATCCCTTAAGGTGATGGGTGGGAGCCGCGTCCAATTTTAACTCCCCCGCGCTCGTTAATAAAAACAAATCAAATCAAAGAGGCAACAATTGTTTTCTAAGCCTCGGCATTGTTTTGTTTGGTGTCCATGAACTTGGCCATTCCAAGAACGTGGATTAAAGAGAATACTACATACAAATCGTGCTCACAACCTCCCCACACACACACAACATGATGCAGGAATGAACTCGAATAGCTAAAAAGTGCATTGTGACGCTAATGATATGCATAAAAAACATAGCTTCTGGCTAACCCCAAGACTTCTAATATTGGAAACCCTGGTCAGTTGCTGTATTGGCAAATGTCCCGATGAACAGCCACAGTGACGCCTCATAATAAATCAGATAATAAGGACTATGCTTCAGCTTAAGATGTTCGGTATTGAGTTATACAGATACAACTGCGGTGCTTACGCAAGCAGCCTTCCTGCTGGATCGAATCAGTTCTCCTTCTTGTAATGGTAAAAAAAAGGCAGCTCATTTCCGAGGAACTAGACAGAGCTTGTATGAACTTTGTTTCGACAAGAACATATCCTAGTTTTCCCCAACAGAAATATATGATGAGAGAGAATTGACTATGAGATTGACATTGAAGGTTGGTTAGTGCAACTACGTGTTCGGCTCACATCGTCTCTTTTAGCCTAAGATGCAGACAGAGCAGGATTAAATTTCGCTTAAAGTCGTCGACTTGCTAAAATAAGTAAGAGAGACCTTGTTGAAAAACTTCATCTCCAATAGCCGCGTTACAGTTTGCCGGAGAAGGAAGAGAGATATTGTGACGATCATCATAACCATGGCTAATTCCATGGTTTTCTCCAAGAAAGAGTAAAGGCTCATGGGTATTGAATATGGGGAAGATTTACAACTAGTTCCTGGTTATTACTAAAAGTTTAGCGCCAAGCAGGCCTAATTTTACATATTCTTTTAGCGCTGCCGATTTTTTGCGCTAAGTGTAACAAGCGCCGAAAGATGCTTAAGTCGAGTTTGAATCTGTACTTTGCTCTGCTTGGACTATTTATTATGGAGGGCTGCTCTTCTATCTGTATGAAATCCAGGCCTTATTAGTGAACGCTAGTCCTAGCTTCCATACTTATAAAAGACCGGTAATGAACAGACTTCCGCCTGTTAATCATATCACAACCGAACCCCAATGTCACCGTACATATCTTGGACCGTAACGGACGAAACAAAAGCCTTAGTTACATTTCGTAGGACCGAACCCGACTGATATACGCACAATATCACACCAAAAGAGCATGTGAATGGATAAAGGAGTCTAAATCTTGTGGTCTGTGGACCCGAAATCTGACGCAAGCCGCCATCATCAAGCCTGCCGACAAAGAACCTTTGCTGATAACTACGCACCTGTCTTTCTTTGGATAGCTTTATAGCTGCACTACAGAGGAAGGCGGCTAAGAAGCATGTGGAGTTGGTCATTGGGATGAACGTGCTCGTGGTGGCTTGAAATGTTGTTGAGACCATCTATAGATAAACTAAGCCACCAGCACAGCTCGCATATGGGCGAGCACTCAGTATCGTATACCCTAAGGTTGTATCGATTGTTCCATACCAAACCGGCTTCATATACGGTACTCAGTTTCCCGGAAGCACAGGCATGTGCAGCAAGAATGCGTAAAGTAGAAGCAGAAGTTGTAGAGGTGCGTTTCTATCCTTCGACCGTGTATATATACATATGTATTTAGCGCGTCATAATGCGAGCAAGGGGTCTTTCTGAACATGTTTTGATACATTTTAGCCGCTTTTAGCACGGGTCAGAGAGTGCTATGAAGTTTGCTTTTGTCATTCGACTATGTCTAGCTACCATGAAAACACAACGATTATATATATGTATCTGCGATTTCTTGGCCGCTTTCTGCCACTTAGTTTGATGTTGTGGGGCAAAGTTGAGTCTCTGATGGTGAACCGGGCCACGATAAAGTTGAGTAAACTTTTGTTCCCCTTAACCTTCTGTACGTTTATTTGCTAGTGGATCTTTAAAAAGTGGTGATGTCTGTGCTTTTCTAGCTTCTGGATCACGATCCGGAATGTATCAGGGCCATCTTGGCGAGCACTGGGCAGTTGAGAACTCGAGTTGTTGTGGAGGTGTAGGGTTACTGACTGACTGTGAATGTACTTTGCACTAGATAATGAGGCTATTTCTCCTGAGCAACCTAGAAATCTGAAGCAACAGTATGTCTCTGGAAAATAAGAGCGGACCATCTGTCGATCAGTGGTTGACATGGAACGTGTATTATGAAAAGAAAAGATGGCTAATATATGAATATATCAAGTATGCCGACAACATGAACCGATGGACAAGTTTTAGAATAGCAGGAGCAGCCTATTGATGCACGCGATATATTACCCATACCGGGGCGAATTGGGCACTTGTACGGCATCTTCCACTCTTTGTCTTGTTCTTTTCTTGCCAAGTTGAAATAGACATGACGAAGCGTCTTGTGGCAGGTCTGTTGCCTCAGCCTAAAAGTCAAAGGGTTTCTGATAGCTAAATGACAGACCATAAGATAAAAAGAACATAAAAGAACAAGCGCAGAAGTCTATCTCGACCAAGGTTGACAGTGGCGTATACCTGATACGGATATATTCTGGTTGTTGGTTAGCATTTATCGGGCTATACCGAACGCTAATGGCATATATAAATGCTGGCAAGAACTGCTCCCACAATATCGACTGCAAAAGGATGTAAGAGGAGTCTTATTATAGAAGCTGTAGAGTTAGATTTCAATAGCAATGCAAACACGTTTGTTCTGTACCAAGCTTCCTGAACCACTGCCAGAAGCCTTGTGGCATAAGCTTTGCCCACGTAATTGTATGCATACAAATATGTATGATAAGTAGCAATACAGATGCATGTCTTCTTTCTTCTTCTGCAAGGCGCTTATTAAAGTAGCATATTAGTACATATAGAATAGCTAACTAAATGATTTTACACTTAGATGTTGCAGGACGGCGCAGGGACCAAGACTAGGGCCAGGATACACCCTAGATAAAAAAGAAGCACCAAAATTGGAAGGTTACTGGGGATGTCAAAAGACTTAGAGTAGTAGTAAGAGCAAGGGATGGATCTTTAAACTAACAGGTACCTCTTTTAGTTACATGTATGTACAGCTGCTTGAGGCACTAATAGGCGGCGGAGCAGGGATGATTATGTCACTATGTAATAGTTATTGTATTAGACATTGTGATTTCAGATCAGCTCAACAAAGTGTAAAGTAAGAGAAAATGTTAGTAGGAGCTGTTTATCTGAATAGGAGTCCCAATAAAAATAAAATAAACTATATATCAACAAGACATGCGTCGAAAAAAGAAAGAAAGAAAAAAAACGACTGATACGCAATATCTCTGCAAAGAATAAAATAGAAAAATACGATCGGCCGTGCCGAACATCAAACAAAATGACCCCCAAAAATGCGCTAATGAGTTTAAACTGAATATAAATTGAATGCCTAGCTCGAGCATAAGACGCACAGTTACTTTTCCACTGGCTTTTTGTGATATTTTGGTAAAATATGTACGCATTCTTTTAGGGCAGGGTTATATATTATATATGTAGTATATATGTAGTCAAGTCAAGTCAGGGTATTAGAAAGTTGTTAGTCTAGGAGGTTTCTTTAATTCTGTTTTTTTTTTTTTTTGTATCTCGTAATTCTTTGCACAAGGGAGAACTCTATTTCGATGTTCGCTAGCTAGGATAATGACTGGATCAACTTGCAAAGATCACGACGCGGCCATCATTCAGGAGTCTCGCTGTATGTCGACATTCTTGGATAGAAGTCATGTGGATATCCACATAGCTTTCTCCTATTCACTTGAATCCACTATGGCTTTCATGATGATTATACAGTTAGATAGACAGACTAGAAACAACTCGAGCAGACCCTAGTATATTCATAGACGCTATCGTGTCTATTCCATCGTTATTCGGCCGAGGAATATCTGTCAGAGCCAGGCCGGACTTAACACTTGCTTGACGTTAGTACTGACTAAATACTACTCACGCAGACAGTGCTCTTGTCGACTATCCTGGAGTCTTGATTTCCTTACATGTAGTGTATTGTTCGTGTTCCTCTTTTCCGCCTGGGGTGTGAGGAGCAGACGAAGGAGGGGGGTGGTGCTTTTCCGATTCTCTTGGCAACTTTGTTCTTTCTTCTACGCCCTACTATTAACAGCAATAGTACAGGGACTAAGACTACCGACATGCTTACTTTATTTAAGAAGACCCGGGTCTGCTCCTCGGATAACTTGTTTTCCATCGGCTTTTTCCCCAGCAGAGCATTCCACTCCTCTCTCTCCTTGCAAATCACAGAAACCTCGGTCTGGCTTGGCTTGGCTTGTGTACAGAACAGAATAATACTGCTTACTTGCTAGTCTGACTCTGTCTAACTCTGTCTGTCCTTCACATTCTTGATCGACTCTCCTCGGTTTGTCTATCTCGGTTTGTGCTTGCTATTCCGATCTGGGGCTCTCTCGTGCTCGGCTTATATTGGCTATTGTGTCGCCTTTTGGTTTTGCCTATAGGGTATCTTAGCTCACCATGTAAGTCACTTGGAGCACAGCAATGTTTTGATATCCCCCTGTGCTGAAACTGTCATGTCATTATTGGCTTTCAGTATATAGGGCAGAGATACTTGCCAAGAAATCTTACTTCGCACAGCCGGACAGTCTTCTGTCATCACTACTTGTCTAGTAGTAAGCTAATCTTACTCTTACCTTTAGTCACTACGCCATTATGCGGTCTACCCTTATTGCTGGCTTTTTAGCCGCCAGCTCATTGGCAGCTGCTATGCCCAATGGCTATAATGCCGATGTCGTTGACGAGATCCGCGCCGTCCAGGCTGACCCAAACTACGAGTTCAGCAACCTAGACCAGATCCAAGAAGCCACACAGGCTGAAGTTGACCGGATCATCGACAATCACAGGCGTGACGACCTCCTCGGCGTTCCGTTATGGAGCCGTGGAGCTCCAGCTGTGCAGATTCAGAACGCCACATCCACTGTCTACGGCCGCAACATGGGCCTCACAGACACCTTTGCCGGTATTCCATTTGCCTACCCACCTGTCGGCGATCTGCGTCTACGCGCACCGATGGCTGTTGAACAGTATCCCGAGTCGATCCAGGCCGGTGGTCGGTCACCATCATGCCCACAAATGTTCTTTTCGCGCGACGGCAACACCAGCTTGATCTTGGATACGCTTGGTCGTGCACTGACTCTACCTTTTTTGCGCGTCATCAATGGCCAAGAGGACTGCCTGTACCTGACAGTGCACCGGCCAGCTAATGTTGAGCCTGGCACAAAGCTACCTGTCCTATTCTTCATCTTTGGCGGCGCCTTCCAGCTGGGTGATACCAACTCGTACGAGGGACGCCACTTTGTCGAGACGTCGGTCAAGGTCGGCATGCCGGCTATCGTGGTTATGCCCAACTACCGACTGGGTAGCTTCGGCTTCTTGCCCGGCAAGGAGGTCAAGGAGGCTGGTGTCGGCAACCTTGGCCTGCTCGACCAGCGCATGGCCCTCCAATGGGTGGCCGACAACATTGCCGACTTTGGCGGTGACCCGGACAAGGTCACTATCTGGGGCCAGTCAGCCGGCGCTATCTCTGTCTTTAGTCACATGGCCATGTACGATGGCAACAACACGTACAAGGGCAAGCCGCTGTTCCGCGCTAGCATCATGAACTCAGGTTCCATCACCCCATCCGAAGGTATCGACGCCGGCAAGGCCCAGGTCGTTTATGACGAGGTCACTGCTGCCGCCGGCTGCGCATCCAGCAAGGATACACTGCAGTGCCTGCGTTCGGCCCCCTACCAGACTCTACTCAAGGCCTCCAACTCGCAGGCCGGCGCACTTTCGTACAAGGGTGTTGCTCTGTCATATATGCCTCGCCCCGACGGCGTGATGATCACCGACTCGCCTGAGCAGCTCGTCATCGACAAGAAGTACGCTGCTGTGCCAATGATCATTGGTGACGTCGAGGACGAAGGCACGCTGTTTGGCCTCTTCACCCGTGGCCTCAAGACCAACACCGATATCGCCAACTACATGTGCCAGTACCTGTTTAAGCTGATCACGCCAGAGACCATCCAGGGCCTCGTTGACCTCTACGGTTCCAGATCGTGGGAGGGCGCACCATTCCGCACCGGCTACCGCAACCAACTGTACTCTGGCTTCAAGCGCACTGCTGCCGTGCTTGGTGATGTCGTGTTCACACTGACTCGCCGCGTATTCCTCAAGCTTGCCGCCAACTCCAACCCCGATGTTCCCGCCTGGACCTACCTCAGCAGCTACTTCCACAACCTGCCATACCTAGGCACCGGCCACGCCACCGATATGCTGGCGATCTGGTATGGCATACCTGGCGGAGCTGTCATTGATAGCCAGCGCAAGTACTATCTCAACTTCGCCTACAACATGGACCCAAACAACGGCACTCAACAGCTTGAGTGGCCGCAGTGGCAGAAGGCTAAGCAGATGATGCACTTCAAGAACCCTAGCAACGAAGTCATTGGCGATGACTTCCGCACCGCCCAGTACAAGTGGATCACTGCACACATGTCTGAGTTGAAGGTGTAAAGGCGCTAAGGTATAGGTGTAGCGGACAAGAAATGAGCCCGCCGTGCTGTGTATGATTTAAGCCGTGTTTTCTTTGGCTGTTTGTCTATGATGATCCATTTCATCGTTTTTGCTTGGAAGGGAGGGTGGCGTTGTTTTGATCTTTGCTCTCATGTTTTGGGGGTTTCAGCATTCATATTTATTTAATACCATAATAATATCTCTTATCCATACCTGTCTTGTTCAAACATTCATCCCATAATGTTCCCGCCGCGGCTTGTGTTATTCGTCTGACAATATAGGGGACACACTGTAGTCACTAAACCCTAACCCGCATACATATTACATTCGTCCATTATTCTTTGTCACTAACACTCAGCTCTTTCTAACCCACCAACTTATGCCACGCAACAAATCCACGCGCTCTCTTTCCAAAGATATACATAGGAATTGTTGTCATCGTCACAGCAATCGTGATGCCGCCAACTACAAAGTAACAAGCCTTCACTCCGTGCTCGGCAATCCAATCATTGCCGTAGAACGTGACGCCAAAGGCAAACATGTTTTTAGTGAATGCCAGCAAAGCCAGCGACTCGGATGCATGAACCTTGTTACAATCGACTAGGTATGTTATCAGGCCGGCTGTGCTGATCTGAACGCCGAAACCCACAAAGCCGAGGCCCAGCACAACCGGTATAGGCCAGTGATCGCCGGCCGAGATCGACTGGCCCCAGACAAACAGCCCGACACCAGTGAAGGCGATGTTGGCCGCCATAATCGGTAGGCGAAACTCGGGTTCTAGAGTATAGGTTAGCATTAGCCAGCTACATACGACTAGGACAGGATAGCAATCGTGACGTTGTTCGTTGACTTACCAAAGACTCCTCCGTTGAGCCGGGACATCCATGCACTCACCATATCGATCAAATGTCCGGCGATAACCGCTCCGATTAATGCACCGCAAAACGACGACAGGTTTACGGCGCCAACGGCAACCACGTCGAAGCTGTACGGTGGACCCGAGAGAACCTGCGATAGTGAGATGGCAAACAGGACAAGCCATGAGATAGTGATGCTGAAGACCAGCGCAGCCCAAGCCACAGACGGAGAAGCGAGCATTCTGAAAGGCTGAAAGAGGGCCTCCAAGAAGGACACGTCGCTCCAGTAGCCGTTCCAGATCTTCATCTCGTCATGGAATGAACGCTTGTCTAGTGTCTCGGGGGGAGGACTGGCTGCCGGTAGCACAGGTGGCTGTGGTTCTTTTTCGGTAGAGACTAAGCCAGAAGATGACTCTAAGTCTAGTGGCGTTGACTGAGTAGTTGATGGATCCGACGAGCGTCTTTCTAGCACTGGCTGTACATATGAACGATGATAAGCTGTTTCAGGCATGAAGAAGAACGTCATAAGGGTCAGGAGGATGAAGAAGCCGCCCATAGCTCTATACGCCGTCTGATACTTCCCATCCTTGATAATGGTAGCTGCAATAGGCGCACCAAGGTTGACGCCTCCCAGGAAACCTAGACTCCAGATGCCGTTTCTAAATCCACGCTCGTGCACAAAGAACATATCAGCAATAGACGATGGAACCAACAGCTCAAACGGCGCCATACATGCGCCTTGGATGGCCCGCGCGCAGACTAAGCTCCGGAAGTTGTGACTCGATGCCGTCTCAGAGATCCAGAAACTGGTAGCGACTAGGCCTAGGTTGGCTATCATGTATACCGGTCTCTTGCCGATCTTGACAGCCAGGGCGCCGCAGAGAGGGGACACAATACCTAACGCTAAGATCAGGGAGCCCATTGTTCCCAGGCTAAAATCACTTATAGACACGCCATAGTCAGCAGCAACGTCCACAGCAGCGGCCGATATCAAAGGACCGACAGCTAGTTATCCGTAACTAGTAGCGTTAGTAGACGAAACAAGAAGAAGAATGATAGCATGGGTGAGTTGGATTGACATACCGCCTACAGAGCCTGCACCAAAGGCAAACGTCAATGTAAACATTTCCTTCTTCCAGCGCGGCCAGTTGAGCGGATCGCGTGGTGAGTCGGACGGCTGCGGCACCAGCACTAGGGTTCCGGTAGGGTCATGCTTGAGCTGTGCCATGGCTGCTTTATCATAATGCTGGTTGGCGTTGTAAACACCTGCAGCCTTGAGATCACTCAGTAGCACTGTGCCAGGCACATCTACTAGCTTTAGATATGGCAATATCCCGAGAGGCATGACGTAAGATGAATGTCTTGAGGGTTCTTGAAGATCAAAGGCGCTTTGGGATTTTTGCGAGAGGAAAGGTGAGCCCAAAAGCTGCTCTTAAAGAATCTGGGGTATATCAATTTAGAATGTGAGCAAAGCGGGATAGGTTATGAGATGACAACAAATAGTTCTTATAGAAAGAGAATGCTCATACATATCCCTTGAACAGTAGCAAGTTAGACAGTTTCAGTCTTAGCTTTTGTAGCGTCAAAAACACCCAACCAAAAACAAACTCCCGAGCAAATCATTTTCAGATATCCCTTCCGAGGTTTTCTATACCGAGAAATCGTACTTCGTGTATCACTCCATAAGATCAAGTATGAAAAAGATCGACGGGAGTTTCCCCAAGCGAAAGTCCGTGGGGAATGTCCAAAAAAAGCCTAACTAAGGAGACGAAACAAAACGACAAAAAAAAGAGAAACAAGGAAGATGTTGTCTCTATTTGCCCAAAGAAAATATGTTTTAGACGAGAGAAGAGGTATCATTGTAGTATTGCATTGCAGAGCTGAACTGTCATATTTGCCATACTAAATTGCCGATCTTAGACAATACTGTTACGTGTAAGAACTAGAGATGGTGTCTTACTTCGATTAACCTAGGTGTGATAATGGGAAGACGAATCTAAGAACAAACCAAGAATATCGAAATAATGATAATAAAGTATAGGAAACCCCAGCTATCTGGACTAAATAAAAAATGGGACACATATAGTATGAACCATTTAAGCATGTTGTGCTACAACACCGCACAACCTCCTTCTCTATACTACTTTCGCACCAACATTATCAAATGACCTCTTTATCAATGGCGATTGATGGAATACTCTAGTTGAGTACAAATCAATATTCACAATTTACTCAATAGAGAATCTTGGGCAATATTTCTCTCCTAGAGATAACCATGCAATCACTTCATTAAGAACATCATATTTTTCACTATGCAAATAACTTACAGAGTTCACAGAATGAAAACAAAAGTACATAATCATTAAGTCCCAGAATTATCTTGAGGCCAATAAGGCTCAGTTGAATAAGACCAAACCCTTCTTAGGGACTCCCTGACCTCAAATAGACCTTAATATCTTTGTGAGCAAGCATAGATGTTTTCTGTACACCTTTATCAACGAGTGTATAGCCAAACGGATATGTTGTGAGCTCGGCCAAAACAGTGCGATGTCTCGTTGAATGTTCACGGTCATTTTATAGAGAGATCCTGACAACATCCAAGGAATTCACAGAGGCTCGGACTCTAGCGTTTGTCATCTATAGCTACTTTCTGCTTCTGATAATATTAGTAAGGTAGATAGTTTTGATTTAACTCCCCACTATACACTGGACCATAGAAGCATCGCTGTGGACAACACTTGAGAAGGGGGGGTAGACAGGCAGGCTATGCTGGAGATAAATTAGCAGAGATGATGATACGTATCTCTACCTCTTCCCCCACAACCACCCACTTCGGACATCTTCACATGAGACACCGAGCTTGAGCTTAATGTCGGGAGGTTATCTGACTGATACCATGTCAGTAGATAATCAATTTGAGGCATAAACGCCTGGATATCTCCTAGTGCTAGCTTTTGCTGTTCACATGATAGAGATATCGTTGTTAGAATGTGAGTGGCTAGTGTCTTCTTGATACCTTCTATCTGTGCTTGGATAGCCACGACATTCCTGGACCATATAGGTGGTTCATTAAACTGATCAGCTGCAACTCTTTCGGCAATACTGGCATTTATACTTTCTTACTAGTATATGTTCATATATAGTAATTGAGACTGCGGTAAAGCCTAACCCCGAAGCGGCTCTTATACTCTCTTCTCGCGCCAAGGGACTGTAGTACACCTCAGATCGGACTCTAATCCATCCGTCTTGTAGTCATATGATATACTTTTATTACTTAACTGTGCTGCTGTTGACGAAGATAACAATATATGGCTGGTCGTACATCAGATCAAATGCTACAAGGATATGTCTTTATCATGAAATTGCCACAGCCATATATATTGAACCGTAAACTAGTAAGAAGGAATGAAACTGTCATTATCGACCAAAACGATTACGCAATTTAGTAAGTCTGAGACGGGAACTTAGGGGGCATGGAGAAAGTATAGTTGAGATACCACTTTAGTTATTCATCACATATCCATTGTGTCTGACTTGCTGATCTAGAACCTCTCGTAGATAAAAACTATAAGCTTACCTTGACAGTTTGTCGTTCCTATTGTCCAGTCACTTAGACTGTGACTGAAATATTGGTATTATTGGGACTATATTAGTCCATCTTCATCTTCTTTCTGTGGGAATCAATACGATCAGAAGAGGGAATCATCATCATATCGACCGTATCTCTAAGTCACAAGTTGAATAGGTACCTCTATTATAGGTTGTCACGAAATCTAGACTTCATCAAGCTTATATCACATGCACTTCTTCAACTGCGATTGACACATGTCAAAGTCATGATAACTAAATTATTAGACGACTGACTACTCAACCTCCATCTTATGTTAAGTATGTTGCTCGTTGGGGTTGTACTACCTTTTTTCCCTACATCTCGAATTTTCCCCGCTAACGGATACGATATGAGCATTAGACTACGAAAAACCAGTCAGGTTTAATCAAATGACGATGTAGAGTCTCTCTACTATATAGTTGCCTAGTAAATCTCTGGGAGAGTAGGGCATCTTGACGTTCTAGTTCTAGAGCATAAACTTTCATATCGACATGTAATATCCATCCTTTCTCGTATTTGTGCTTTTCGATAACAAAAGTCTTCATCACTTCGAGTTCCTATATAGGCGTGTATCAATAGTTACAAAGTCTAGACTTACTTCGAAGCCAGACAATCTCTCATATATTGATGATTATGTACCGTCTGGGTATTCTAATCATCCTTATTTCTGTAGATCACTATGCATAATATTCTTATAAGACGGCTGTGTACCGTCAGCTGTTCCTGTAAGTTTCTTATTTTCCATCGTAAAACCAACTATTGCCTCTAAACACTCCCTGGCCTCTCCTATTACCGTTTCTTTTTTCATTCCCAAGTCGTCATATTCTTTTCTCCATATTGCTTATTTCATGTTTTATAATCCTCCTTTATGAGAAAGAAGATGAATTTCATGTCAAAACCGAGTACAGCTATACAACTATTAGTCTAAATATACACATATTAGTGGTGCCGCATTATAAACCTATAATCAGATTAGCTTCTCCAGCCAAAGAAATTTAAATACGTGCTGGTTCGCTAAGACTAGTAGCGGCACTCTTTCGCGTCTCAAATGAGCTCATTATTCATGTTGTCCCCAAAGAGACATATCAACTTGTACATTACTATGTAAGTAGTCGCTCTTTCTGAACTTGTTGAAATCTGACTATAAAGATAGAAAAAAGGCCGAGTTTCTTAGGGTTATAGAAGTACAGGATAACCCTCCATAATGTTCTAATTACCAGATCAAGATGAGTTATTATTGTCGTGCCTTTTCAGCTTTAAACTCCACGTCGATCATAGTAACATCCGCTTTAATTCATTATACCTAAAGAAGCAGCTATAGCCATACATATACATATATACTCAGCGTACATGTAAGCTTAGAACTTGTTTTTGCCTTCGCACGGACGCTGAAGAAAGAGAGCTGAGAGAATGACATGATGTGTGTGAATGAAGACGAAAATCTCTCAAAGGGGTATCATTTTCATGCGTTGTTTGCAATTAACAGGCTAAAACCCAAGGAACAACACCAGGAGAGAAGAGCACACAGACCAGAAAAAAAATCAAGAAAAGTAAAAGGTCCAATATATAATCTTAGAACATCAACGACGACGACAGCCTCTGTAGTGACTACCGGAAGGACACGCACGGACAGAATTTTCATGGATATCAAAGGCTGGTCCCTGGATGTTGTCTCTTTAGTGTGTTTTTCACATACAGATACAAGAACGACTTTGGTGAATTCACAAAAGCTATTAACCAAAGAGAGGGGCAGATTTGTGAATATAGATATGGATAGTCACACGTATCGGCCGGGACATTATGGACGATCCCCGGAAACGAGACTATAAAATGGAGAAAGGGGAATAACAGCTAAGACTACCAAGCTGTTTTTTTTCCCACGGTGGAGATGGTTTCTTACTCGAGACTTAAACTTGTAGAATAAGATGAGGAGTGGATTCGAGGTAATAGTTGGTATCCATTGCTATCACTCTATCCAAGACAACTATAACTCACAATGCCTGCGGGGACTTTTTGAGGTTTCGAAATTCTTGTACTTGCGTACTATGTGTGTTCATACCGCAAGTAAAGTGACTTTTGTACAGAGAAAGTTTACACTAGTGAGTCTCAGGTTGATATTCGTTCATGGTGTATAAGACTATACTGGGTACCAAAGAAGAACTATCTATTAATTAGGTGGATTGCTTTTCTTTTATTTTTTGGGGTTTTTTTTCATCATCATCTTCACCCTCTTTCTTGCTGGGATGAAATGTAGGCGTCGGAGATGGAAATTCTGCCTTAGAACAACAAGATTGACAGACATATCAACATCCAGATGAGAAACATGATTAGGTATAACGATACTGACACTTTGTAATGGTACCTTGAAATCAGAGTCAGTCGTCTTACTAAATTCATGGCAACACACATCCGCAAATGCATATAGCTATATAGTTCAAGGTTGGGTGCTCCAAGTTCACGAGATTCTTCAATCCCAGAGAGCAAAAACATTGCAAATCTTCATGGTTGAGAAAATCCCTCGCGTGGTGCGCTCTCAAGCGATGCAAAGTTTGATTCTATGGAAATCCAACCCCCTTCAATTTTCTTAAAGTTTCACATATCCATTCTTTCTTCAGCTTCGGGAGTCCAACCTGAGTTATGAATATGGCCGAGTTCATATATGTATACATACATGTGCATATGTGAGTACATATACTCCCAAAGGACCCTTGTTTATTGTAGTTTCTTTGTATACAGGTAAGTGATGTGGAGTTATATCACTATGATGCTGATACTTAGCTGGAGATTATGGCAGCATCGAGAGTTATTTTGAAAGCCAAACATACATGTATCATAGTTAAAAGGCCTTTTCCCACTCTCTTTAACATCAACCACGAAGATACGGAAATCCATGCGAAGTATCGCCATATGGATCCGAGAAACCCGAACAACATCATTGTTTTCCTGTCGTGCTCTGTCTCAGTATGGCCCAGAACGTAATAAATTGTATGTGGTGACATTTGTGCTACAAGTCTAGTGCATAATGGAGATCCTATTGTATCGCTGGTGACTTGTAATGTTTGTACATACATATATGTCGAAAGACCTATAGATCGTGACTCTGAATGACGGCAAATCCTAGAAAAGACGTCTTGGAGATAGTTCATTGCCTCGTCTCTATCTCCTAGTCTCTAACTAGCCGCCCTGTCCTCATCTTTGCTGCCTTCATGCTATCCTAAATAGTTCTCATCATGTGTCCGATTTCAAGGTCTATACAAGTCCCCCTTGTCATAAACAGTCACTGATGATAAGTTGTTCATCCCCTGAGGGTCTTTAGGTACCAAAAGTAGCCCTGGGTTTGCAAAAATGGCCAGCTGGACAGGTTAGAGCATCAGACCCAAGTAGCTGAAAACAGGCCTCCTCCTTCTGAATTTTCTCCTGGAGATTTTGGCCAAGTTGATGATATTACCTCCGATGCATGGACGAGAGAACAGAATTCTCAATAAAGGAAAACACTGCCTTGGTATACAGATATATTAACAGCAACTGAACATATATACATACATATCTGTATGGTTCAACGATGCACTGTGCAGAACACAGTGGCTGTTCCGTTTCTATATCGAGATGCAGAAGCTGAAACCCGTCTATATGCAGGAGATATCTCTAGTTTGACAACTAAAATCGCACATTCATCGGTATAGACAGAGATAGCTCATTTAGACACTAGACAATACGTATCTGTACATCATAGTAAGACCTTTATAGCTAAATTTTATAGATCACATACACACTACCATCGATTGTCGACGTCGATTAACCCACTCGTTTAACGGCGTTGCATAACACCATCCATGCCTACAAACGAAGCCTGATTAGTGATTTAGTGCTTGTTAGTAGTAAGAAGAACTCCTCTCCCTCTAAGCGTGCTAATAGCCATAAAGACTCCTATGCTGATGCAAATATTCGATAGGCATTCTGTACTTGTTCTAGTGGCTCGCCTGGCTGTGCATCTCACGTGTCTAAACAATGAATATCAAGAAAATAGAAATGAAGCAAAAAGCGAGTCTATTTTTTGGTCTACATGTAAGTCTCCTTATCTTCGCTTGCTTGTTATTCTTGTTGAATATACAGATATAATTGTATCGATTTGATCGTAGAGCTTGCCTTGCTATTGTTAATATCGAATTATCAGCGCTTCTACTGTGGTATGATCTGGTCAGGTTCGCATAGCTCTAACCACCTATAAGAACAACGAACAAGGCCGTAATTCGGGGGACATACAGAGGGGAAAAGGCTTAGTCTTTTTTTCTCCATTGCTTTTGCGATTTGAATGCCTGTCAAGGTGGTAATGAACCAAGGCTTGATCCCCCTTGTCTTGGTTCCTCCAGTTCATCATCTCTTGGATAAATTTTTGGTTTTATTAACCCCCTGGATAGATCTTTCCCGTTGGTTAAATGAGCAGATTTAAAATCCTTTCTCTTGTCGTATTTTTGCCTTTCTCGGGGGATAACTATATAATATGAAATAGATACTGGGATCTATGGTAGCAAGCTGAAGCCCCAAATCCCGGCTTAAATACAGCACAATTCCGGGATGGGACAGCAAAAATAAAGTAGCAGTAGAGCAGGACTAAAGAGCCGGAATAGAGTAAGAAAATCACAGTAAGGAAAATAAACATGGAAAAGAAAAGGGACCGTGAGGTTGGACTGTTTGGTACTTGACAGAGATGACGTCTAAATCTAGATTTCCTACATGGTTAGTAAAAACGAATGAGTGGAAATAACAAGACTGAAATTTTGCTCTATCGACTTCAAGTGAGATGTGATTAAGGAATCTAAGCAATCCGAATAAACAGTAAAGATACTGGTCATAGTGACGCAGACTCAAATTCCCAGTCTAGTCAAATCACTCGAGAGGCCAATTCTAATTTCTTGCCTGTACTTTTTGAATAGAAGGAGCAAGCCACTATCACGGGCGAGAAGGCCTGTCTGTAATTGAATAACATTATCAGGCGATGTTTCATAGTAGGAACAGCTTTTCCGACCTGTACCATCTTGATCAAGTCCGATTTATGCAAGTCGGGTCAGATATTTGTTATGCATGAGTCACTTTTTTGTATTTTTTTCTTTTTTATCAGAGTCCGTCATCGAAAACTATTGAAAAAAAGAATGACCAAGAAGAAGTGAGACTAAACAAATAGTGCATAAAGAAAATCGTCAAGAAAAGCTTTTTTCATTGTTAAATCGTGATCCGCGGGCCTAAGATTCCTTAAACTCGAAACAATTAAAACTTCACCACATCACTGGTTTGTTCGGCATTTGAAGGAACGACTAACGAAGAGATATAATATATTTCCTAGATTAAATCAAAAAAAAAAAAACATGTAAAATTATCTTCTTGTTGTTTGGCCATTCAAATTGTGGCTAGTCGCTAACTTAGCCTAAGCCTGCTAGACCCTTTGGATTATCCGCTGTTTAATCAATGTGATGGTAACCCTTATGTACATGTATATGGACCCTAACTCGTGTAAGTCGAGCATGCGCTCTAGACTTCGATCAACAAGTCGTCATCATCTTTATCCCCTTTGTTAGTTTCGTTTCATGGTAAACTAGGAAAACCTTGATATTAAAGTATTTCTGATGGTTCAACAGTTTTTTGTCGACTCAAATGATAGAAGAAAAGACAAAAACATGAAAAATTGGCAACAGAAGCGCCATTCTTGTTGTTCCTTGAAGCCCCCTCGCTTTGCCTATTTCGGCAATTAGAATCGTAGATCGAGATATAACAAACAAGCCTAGTCTTGAAATGAAAGAAGATAAGGAAAAAAATTAATAACTATTGAAGGAACGCTAATTTTTTGTTTTGTTTGCAGGCTTCTTCTGTGTATTGAGCAATCAGTGAACTGACTCTTTGGCTCATGCTTCATCTATATTCCTTTTGTGCTCTTGTATGCTGTTTATTTATTTTTGGTTTGCATATCTGTACTGTTGTGTACCGTTGTGCAATTTGTTTTTGGAGCTGGAATTACAGCTAATCTTACAAGTTGGCCACACATGTTGTACAGCATGGCTCAAGTGCTTACTTTATGAAGCAGTCCGTGACTCTTGCTGAGCTGGACATGTCTCATTTCTTGAAAGATGTTGAACAAAGTAGAGCAAGCCACTGATGTGGTCTGGTATAGGTGTATAATGTTAGTAGTATAATAGAGATACGTTAGTTGATACTGAGCTGGGGCTTGTATTGATTCTCAAATTTTCTTGGTCCAACGGAGCCAAAAGGGTTAACAATTGGGAGAATTGCCATATTATTCTAACCGTAGAATTGGGGGAAGCCTGCAATTGGCCGCAAGTACGAGTTCTCGTGCTGCCTCGTGGAACGCCACGCCTGACCTGGAGGCCTTGAAGGACAATCGGCTTGTTGGATGACCGACCGGCCAGTCCGGGGTTTGCTTTTTTGTTTCTTATTGTTGTTTATGTATTACATTGTCGATAATGAAGGCAAGAATGTATTGAGTAGAAAGCACAAGTAAGCTTTCTGGAATAAGTTCCACTGCAAACGCTATAGCTACCTGATTGTGTGATGCTAGGTGGGAATGGCCTCTGATTCGAACTGAACAAACACCTGATAAGCGAAAACAAATACTCAATCAAAATGAGTTATGTGCCGATCGCGCTCGCTATATGGCTTCCGCGATTTTCCGTGCAGCTTCTCTGCGTGTTCTTTTCCTTTCTATTAGCCAGCCATGCGTGTCGATGACCATGATTTGATATAATTTTGTATATCCTTCTGCGTCTTTGATGCGGAACCAACAAGGAAGCCAGAAAGAATTATTAAAGAACAACATCAAACGAGGCATAAATACAAATGTGATTTGCCTGACCAGTAAAAGTACACGTTTTTTGTGAGGGGTTATTTGAATTTATGCCCTGGGTCATTTTCACGCGTTTGACTTCGATGGTACCTCTCTCGAGAAGAAAACAGGTCAAACTAATTTAATAGATGATATTTTCCTTCTTTCGTAAAACAGTATTTGTGAACCGGTATTCGCCTGGCCTGTTAGTGGTAGTGACAATTGGTTGATGTGCGGTTGGGTATCTGTCTGTGCTGAGGGAAACATCAGATCAGAGAAACTCAAGAAGCCGGTTGATCTATTATGTATAAGCAGGTTATGCCAGCAGCGAACATTGTCTGTGCACATTCTCTTCCTTTCTCTCTAATACTTGAAGTTGAGCTTGCTTTGTATATCAGACCGAGGATGTGGTCGAGATCAAGGCAATATCGGAGAATAAGCTTTGATGAATTTCTTTGTCCTGTGGTTATCTACTGAAAGACCCTCTTTTGCTGATCGTTCTTCCTCTCGTCTGTGCTTATACTGTTTATTCCGCCAGCTGTTGATTTCCCCGAGATAACTAGCAACTACATGTAGACTCGGCCTTGGCTAGACATAGAAGACCTGTCGGCTCCTCTTTTAGGGCTCTTTGGGTTAAAGAGATAAAGCAACAATGATATTAGAAGCAGGAGCTTGGTTTAGAGGGAAAAGCCGGGGCAAGCTGGGTCTGGGCTGATAATTAGCAATATTAGCTATGTAGTTGAGTTGTTATACTGGCATAACTGTTCGTCTCTTAGCCTTGCTTTGGTGACCTCGCTCGGATCATGAGCTTCAGGGCCCTCCATGCAGAAAGCAAGCTTTCCTCTCCTAGACTATCGTTGGCATAAAAATAAAATAAAATAAAAAACAAAGTAATGCTCTTGAGTACAAGGGTTATTGGATGTCGTTGGTATTAAGACGCTGGGCTGAGTATCCAGCTGGCTGTTACTGAAACGGGTAATTGCCCTTCTACCCACCTCATCTGCCTAGATGATGGCAGAAGGAGCAGTCGCACTTTCCACTTTCACAAGTTCCACTTTAAGATACGAGAAGAGCAGAAGTCTGGAGCAGGCATTTACTAATTCGTTGTATAAATATGTATAATATCATAGAGTGTCTCGATTTGACATCGTGAAATTCTATTTGAGATGTCTAAGAGGTATTTGATAGCAATGAGAAAGAAACTATCTATTTCATATTTCACATTTCATATTCCATAGACTACAAATACAGTCAAGTCCATAGTCCTCGGTTCCGGTTTTAATAGCAAGTCCAGCGAGCGTCTATCTGGGATCAAGTTGCAGGCGTGCCTTCCTCGTTGAATTTCCCTAGTTGTTCCTTCCCGGACCCCTGCCGTAGTTTCACTGTGAAAAAGCAAGATAAAAAAGACAAAAAAAGACAAAGTATATGAAAGAGCGAAACAGCGGGCGAGTATTGTGTTTATTTAATTTATCTTTCGTCTTCATTTATCATTATTAATATCAAAAGTAGTTGATCTTGCAACAGGCGTATTGGCAGCTGCCCGGTGTCTTGGGGGCAACTTCTTCTTTCTGCTATACTCTAGATGCTTTCAATTTCATGTTAAACCGCGTGCCTTCCCTCCCTCGATTCAACACATGTTGTTACTGTTGTTCCTTCGTTCTTCGCCGCTTCTTGTTCTGGCAGCGTGACTTCCCTTTTTTACCCATTCTCTTCTTTGACAGTTATTCGATTCCATTGTCTTCTTCATTTGGTTCTTGCTCTTTCGATTGTTCCTTCCTCCCTAGGGAACAGCAAAAAGGGTAGTTGAAGAAACTAATTCTACACAACAACCTCCTTGCGTTCGACATTTTAACAACGACTCATCTATCGACAACTATTGACTATAAGTCAGTCAGTTTGAAGCTTCTCTTTCACGACAAATAATCCATCTTGGCTTAGGTAAATCTACCCGTGCTATTCTTATATCAGAAATATTCAAGTAGTGTTCCTTGAAGTCTGTGCTGAAAATTCGGCATCTATCTACACTGTCCTTTGTTACTAGTCTTGGGGCTATTATACTATCATATTACTCTTATGTGTCTGAGCCATCACTTACAAACTTACCTGCTGTCATAGATATCTATTGCTTAACTAGCACCCGCATATCCATTAGCATTTGTAGAACCAGCTCGCCAACAGCTCCATCCGAGCTCACTCGCCCACCTTCACTATGGCTCGAAAAGCCTCAACAACCGACAACGACCTGCTGGGCAAAGGCAGCATTGTGGTCTTCGAAGGCGCGTCTGAAGTCGTTTGCACACAGTTACGGCTTCTTCCAGCTCTCCACATATCCTGGTGCTTCCCAGCCTACAGACGTATCTACCTGACAACATAGACCGCGACCTAGACTTTGAGACCTATGTGCGCCTTATTCACAACGCAGCTGCCGCTCGCCACGACGCCGCTGTCGACTTCATCCGTGCTGGCTCATTGAGTGCCAAGCGGTTGGTATTTCTTAACGGTGGTACAGCTCGTGCCTATGCCATGTGCATTCAGTACATCTCAGACCATGAAGTCTATGGCAACATAGGCATGGCTGAAGCTCAGCTTTGTGAGATGCTAGGTGGTGCGCCGTTACCGCCTCCAGCCGTTGTTCCATCATCATCAGTAACTTCACAGTATCTGCTTGGCTACCAACAGTCAAATCTTCAAAACCGCGAAGACCACCTACGTTCATCGCAGTCGCCTGAGCCTACGTTGGACGATGACTGCTTCGGTTCAACGTTTGAAGAGCGCATGGTCAATGTCATGCGTGCTGCCGAGGCGTTGGATGAGAAAACATCTGATCTGCAGTCGGAGCCGTATTCGGCCTCATCTTTGCGAGCTCGTCCACGCAGTATGAGTCTACCTGTTTATGGCTTCACAGATAAGTTCGGCGATATGGCTGGCTTCTACATGTTTGGTAGCCCTCTGGAACAGACCCAGGCGCAACTCGACGAAGCTGACGACACTACACGTGAGCTATTCTACCGCACAACAGAGGTCTTTGGCGGACCAAGTGTCAGTAGCCAAAGCCCAAAGTCTAGAAGCCAGCAATCACATCACAACTCCCAACAACACCAACAACAACAGCATCATATCAGTGAGAGACCGATTTCTCCGACCGAGACTGTGTCTAGTGATCACAGCTCATGCCGAGACTCATGTGTTTCTCCAACTACGCCATACCCACCGCGCCAAAAGATGCCCGTCGACCACAAGACTGTCGAGACTTGGGCTACAGATCTCCGCTCACGGTTGCCATTGCCCACCAAGCCGCCTCATAGAGCACGCTCCATGCAACAATTTGCAACAGTCAAGATGGCGCCTGCTCCCCCGCCTAAGAAATACCGTGGTGGCCCGCCAAAGACACCCCCTCGCCCCAAGAACAACCCACTAGCAAAGCGCCCAGTATCTTTCTTAGACCAACAGCAGCCTGTCGTCAACAAGCAACAGCAGCGCCGTCGTGGCTCTCACCAGAGCCAGAGCCAGAATCAACAGCAGCATGACGTGAAGGAACAGCAACAACAGCATCAAGACCCTTTGTTCCGCCTGACACCCCCTGAAGCAACATCACCATCTCCGCCTAAGTTCCGTGCCTGTTTCACGTCGCCGTTTGGATCTCGCGAAGAGCAAGAACGTGAGCGTCGTGCATCCATAGAAGAGCGAAGAGAGGCTCGACGAGAGTCGATGAGACGAGAGTCGATGCGTCGGGACTCGATGCGCCGCGAATCTGTTCGCCGCGAATCGCGTCGTATGTCAGTCATGTTGATTGGAAACAACGACACAAGCAACCACAAACTGCTGCCATTCACTGAGGATATGGTCGTGTTTTTTCGTGACCAAACACGTGACAGTCTCCTTGAGCGTGTTGTTGGCCATTTCCAGTCCGGCGCCTTTCCTTGTGTCGCCCAGAGTCCGCCTGTGAATAACTGCCGCCGGCCATCTGTGCCACGGGTAGTTATCTCGCGTCCAGTCTCGTGTTTCATTCCTCCACCACCATTGCCAGCACATCTGGCGGATGATGGCGTAAGACGTGCCAGCTCTCCCAATACTGCCTCGTGCCTATTCCAGGACGACTACCAGTTTGGTGATAGCCTGAAGCCATCTTCAGCCGCAATGGCCCCCACGAATGCGCCAGAGACTACTGATGGTCTGATTAACACGATTCTACCTCTCAGTGATGAGCATCTGCTCTCCTCGTTCCCACCTACACCGGCGTTTCCTCCTACTCCCGCACATACGCCACCTATTGGTGTGCTTCCCGAGGATATCTCAGCTCGCTTCCACGTACTCCCTCTGAGCCCAGCTGCCACAGCAGTTGCTGTGCAGAACTCTCTGCGTGCTGTACTAGACACACAGTTCCCGCGGGATGAGGTGGGCTACCAGCAGTTCTGCCCGATGCTTCCGGAGCTCAACGGGCTCTGGAAGCCTGTGTTCCGGGAGACTGAGGGTGGTAGCTTAAGCAACACTGGCAGTGGTTTGTGCGAACGTCGCAAGGTAGACTTCATTCTAGCCTTAGGTTCACAGGATGGCGTCGACAAGAAGTTCTCCAGCTCAATCTCACGCAAGTTAGAGAAGCTCGGAACCAAGCCAGCGGGCGACTCACGCTCTGGGCGGCTTGATCTGCGTTACCTGATTGTCAACGCTATGCAGGCCTTTACATCACAGCGTCTTCTCTACCAGACTGAGGATAACCCGTTTACCAATCCTTATCTCCTAGCATCATTGGTGATCCCGCATCTAGAGACGTTCTTGGCGGCCCATGCACATATCCGCTATCTGCTGCTGGATTATCCACCAGACCATCTGGATACCATCCTAGCTGTGCAGAAGATGATTGGCTTGGATATCATGAAGGTCGCCCAGATATTCGATGCTACACGTGCCTCTGATGCCTCATTCAACCCTCTTCCATGCCGCCCTCCGTCACCAACAGCTACTTCATCTTACTCGTCTTTCTTGCCCGCAGCTGCTTCACCTGGTGCTTCCTCGGGTGACTCTCAAGGTCAACAGCAACAGTCACCATTAAGCCGGTCAAACCTCCTTCTCTCGTCAGCAGCTACGCCACTAGAAATCGCTAGTTTCCTGCACGCCGTCGCGGCCGTCATGATGTCGATCTCGCCGTTTTATGATCACTCGCGTCACCGCCATGATGACAACGATAACGAACACACCGGCGAAGACTATGAGGATGACTATGAGTTGTGTCCCCCACTGTCACCTGCTGCTCGCATACCTATCAAGGGCCCCTTCTCACCCTTCCCGCGTCGTGGATCTGCTCAATCGGTCAGTTACGTCCCCGCGCCTGCTCCGGCAGTCCCGCGTGGCAATAACTTCAAACTATCCCAGCCGCCTAAGGGCCGTGAAACTGTAAGTCAACAATCAAGTATTCTGTTTATTGGGCACTATAGAACCTCGCTAATCAAAATCATGTATATAGCAAACTTCTTCTCGTAATATCACGCCGCTTTCTGCGCTATCGACATCCGCTTTGTCATCTTCTGCTTTGTCTGCAAAACTACTCGAGTCCTCGCTAGATGTTCAGCCCGTTGTCGAAATGAGTCTACCTAACTGGGCCGAGATAGACGTTGAGGATGAACAAGTCATGGATGCTGATGAGCGTCGTCTTGTACCAATGTTCATCCGGAAACGACCTTCTCGTGTTACGGCGAACAGCAAAGCCTTGAGATTTCTCGGCTTGGCTTAAAACTAAGGTGGTCTCTTTTGACTATCTAAAAAAAAACACCAAAAATCACTCTTTTTCTTTTCCTTTCTTTTTGTCTTTACTTGCACAGCTAAGATTTTGTTGTTTCTCTCTTCCAAGCAACGTGTTTCTTCCATTTTTGTTTTGTTTCTTTGAGCTTTGATCTCGATCCTCTGTGACGTTAAGAGCGGATCGTTTATTTTTCAATGTCTCCTTCACTTTTTTTTTTTTTTCAAATATTCTTCTTTCTTTTCATCCCCTATATTTCCTTTGTTTCTACTCGCTCACTCTTTAGTTTTTTATGTCACTTTATCTTCTTACTATTGTTTTTAGTTCTCTATTTTGGCTATGGATATATACCAGGATTTCCGGGCTCTGTTTAGGTTTCTTTTCACTTTCTCTTCTTTTCTCTGTAATTTGATTTGCTCTTTTATTGCTATTGATTACTTGGCCCTTTGCTAGTTCTTCCATATCGGACAACATGACAAGTTCCGCTTCAGAAATATCATCTCGTAAACTAGTAAATAGCCATTTTATTAACACTCTTTTAAGTTACGATGCACCAACTGGCATACATTTCTGCTAGTGAGGTTAACCCCTATGTGTCCCGAAAGAAGTTATAATATAGTGTGATAAAAGGTTTCAAAGGAACTTTCTGGGCTGTTTGGTGTATACAATAATCTTGAAACTCATGGACAAAAATATAGCGGTCACATCATTAAGCCTTTCGTCAATAGGATCGTTCAATTTAACAAGCACAACTGTCTAGCTTTGGATTTAATGAAGCGATGCGTCAAATATGGAAAGCGGTGTACGTTTGTTTTCTCTCATAGTATCTCTAGTCAATAGTTATAGTACCCGGAGTCTAACCCTTTTTCAAAGACAATGATAAACAAGGTAGTTTTGCCGGTGAGAACTGTTCGATTCTACATCAGCTTTTTTTGTAAGCAGCCATATCTCCGCAAATATGCCTTGGAGCTTTTGAGGGAGAACGTAACTCAACTTCAGAATGAAGTGGATGGACTCTAGCAGATTTTACTCGCAACTGTTGTTGATGTATGTTTCACAAACACATCCATTGTTATAATTGCCCTAAATGAGTGTAACAGCCAATATTGATCCGCTTAGCTACTAGGTGGCTTTCAAAGACCAAAAGTTCTGAACGCTCCTCCTGGTCGAGGATTTTGCTCACCAGTTGACCTGATTGATATATATAATGGATTCAATCCCACAATCTACACTTTTCCTCAGATCAAGCTTCCCATGGAAGAAAAAGACGATATACATAGTTCAGGCTGAGATCAATCTTTTTTGCGAAATCCCGAATTAGAGAGCTCGATGTAACTCGATAGCACCGACACAAGATCGAACAAAAGCTCCTGAGCACGAAAAATCGAGCATACCTATGGCTTAACCTAGCAATACGACAGATCGAGTCTATGTCAAGAGGACGTGGGTTTTAGATTAACGATATCGATCTAGTTCCTTCTACTATGTACGAAGTCTACAAAGATATCCTACAGCAAATCGAACATGCCAATCGACAACAAGCCATTCTTACTCTTCAAATTGTTATTAGTGCAAGACGCCCACTGACGGTTTGTGAGATGAGGATAGTCACGAGTCCTCTGATGGTTGGAATCCCCTTAGACATTCATCGTGATGGTTCTTCTGGGTATACTGCTCTTACATCAGCTTGCTCAAGAGATGATCTTGGCGTTGCTAAGTTCTTGATTAAGAAGGGGGTTGACGTCAATCATAAGGCTTCTCATAGTGGCACTATTCTTACATGAACCCACTCAGAAGGATATTTCAATATTGTTAGTTTATTGATTGAGAACGGAACTTATATTTATGGATGATAATGGTTCTAAAGCCTTCTGAACAAGCTTGATCAGAGGGTTATCGTTACTTGCTAGGTTACTTAATGAGAAAGTTTTTCTTCTGCATGTAGCGTACCTTTCGACATAGAAACAATTAGTTGAATATTTTTACGATTATTCGTCTGTACATATGACTAGTAGTACCTAAGCTAATATCATGATCAAGGCCATGTCTCTTTTCTCCATCCCAGCCAGCGTTACATTCGGCTCACTTAGATGCACTTCAAATCCCCCGCATACAACTGTTGCACTTTTTTTATACTTTTTCTTGGCTAACTGACGTCTACTATCAAACGCGAAGGGCCGAGCAATTGCTGGTGTTATTATGTATTACCTTCGTCTCCTTCCCCCTGCCAGCCAACATATCGGTATACAAATACACGTATATATTCATATATAGTTATGTATAGTTATAACGTTGCATGATAGATCCGTATGAGTTTGTATCGCCCGGCTTCCATATGAATTGGTGTTTGCCAGATGAGCCAAAAGCGGCGTTTCTCCAACTGTAACCATAATAAGACGAACAGAGCGAGCTTTTATTCTACAATGCCCTATTACGACAAGAATGTCGGTGGCACATCCGGCCCTGCATGAGAAAATCTGTTAGCATTTTTGTCTTTGTTTTCTCATTATCTTAAGCAAACCCAGACGACTTACCCCAAACATGAAGATTACCCGGCCCAGCTAGTGTATGGTGCGTAGGCTCCGAGCTATCGAGTAGATCTCCATCTACATAGTGCTCCATGATGAAGCGACTGGGATCAAACCAATAGTCGAATATCTGGCTGCCCATGATATGCCTGCCTACACCCCAGCAGTTCTCGTAGCCCTGTTGGCGTAGCCAATCGTGACCTAGCACCTGTGTATCGAAGTCGTGCGTCTCAAACGATGAGTGATGTACGTGGAACTGCGGGCCTTGGTAGAAGAAGAAACAGTGGTGGTCGACGATGGTCGAACCACGGTTAAGGCGCAGGAAGACAGTGATGTTGATACCCTCGGGCGTATGTATAAGCTGTATATAAAGTCTATGTATTAGTACGTAAACTATTACTTGCACATATAGATGTACTGTTCATCGTCTTTCTCTCCGGTATCAAACGCACCTCACTTGGGAATAGGTTGAACACCCGTGTATAAAAGTCATAAGACTTTTCAAAATCTGTCGTGCACACGCCAAAATGGCCAAACTTATGCACAGGCGCCGGCCTCTTTGTGAAGCGCTGCTTGCTTCCCGCCGGTCGTTGTTTCTCCAGTGGGTAGTTGACCTGGAGCATAGGGAACTCTGGCGCCTGGGCCTCGACGCTCTGCTGGCCAAAAACTAGATGGAACGGATATTGATCGACCGGGTCGTAGAAGGTTACAATCTTGCCGCCGCCTGGCGCATCTAGATCGTGTACCGGCGTGGCGCGAGGCAGAGTAGCTGCCGCATATTCTAGGTCGGCAAGCGCAGATACTTCAAAGGCCGCGCCGTCAAAGGCGTTTTTCTCGGCGGCCACGGCGCGCAGACAGAAGGCGTCGGTTCCGTAGCCGCGTAAGAAGTATGTAGCCGGAGGAGGAGAAGATGAGTCGGTTTTGGCGGCCTGTGGCTTGTATGCTACTTGTGCGAGACCGAAGTCGGCGTAGAATTTCATAGCCGACGGGATGTCTTTGTGGGCATAGGAAACCCAGACGAGTCGGGTTAGGGTGATCTTGCGCTGTGGTGCGAGATGCTTGCCCACAGCGGCAATTCGGTCAGTAGGAGACATATTAATAGAAGAACGAGTATCAAGTTGTATGAACAAGAGAAAATAGGGAGATAAGCTGCAGATCGTATGTACAAGACACAGTTTGTCCTTTGAGCTTCTCGAATTTGAGAAAAGAAACAATGAAGAAATAATGCAGGCTATATTTCTCTCTCGATCCGAAGAAAGTATGATGCAGCAGCCGTGATATATCTACTCCTTTTGCAGGTGGGTGTCTAATTCTCTCCACCACTACTATTCGTACTTGTTCTTATATATCTTCCATCTCTCCCCCAAAAGTACGCACATGGTCAGACAGGGTCAAGAAAGCACCGACGAGCCGAGCTCTGCTTTCCATGCACCATTCAAAGAGATAGCCAACGTAACGCCACCATCAGATCAATATGCAGATTCTAGTCGTACTTTTGATTCTCCTGTGTGGTTGTATCTGTAGGTGCGTGTTCATTGTCTATGCCGAGTTCTAGCTGGTTCATAATAGTAAAGATAAAAAGAAAGTAAGCAAGGGCTGAATTCAGCCTGAGCTAGGCTTCCTGATGCATGGACTTACATAACAGGCTCCTTACTGCATCATACCTAATATATACATATAATATTATACTAGTCTCCAGAAAAACTATTCCTTACCCGACACTGAATATCTAGTTCAGCTCCTATGCACTTTGGAAAAAGAAGCATCGTTTTTGCCTAGTATGTATGTATGCCCCGTACTCTGTCTTCGTTGTTTCGGTCTTATCCCTCGTAGAAGCCCTGAAGTAGCTGGCTGGCCTTGACTTGTTCTACGGAGGCCAGTGGGGAGAGTCCGACCAAAGCACAGATTGATAAGAAACGAAGAGCTCGAAAACAAGATTCTATAAGCTTAAAGATGGGCGGAGTCCGCCCGCACCAAATGTATCAATCTCTTGAAAAAAAAGAAAAAGCTAGGTAGTATCACATAGTTGCAAAGACCGTCTCCTTTTCATGGCCCCTTCTCCATTTGTTTTTTCTTCGTCCTTTTCTTGTTATGATATGTTTATCCGTTCTTATCCCCCTCCAAAAAAATTTCAAAAGAAAAAAATCAGCAGGCTTTGAATTCTTCAGCCGGTCTGGCTGGTTCTCCAACTTTGGGAAGCATCCAACGATGTAATACATCAGTCATCCTTTTTTTTTTGAAAGGGAAGCTGTCATGTTGTCATGCATACTCCCATACCATTCTTCTCATGCAACGACGCCGGGACTTTGATGCCAGGTTTGACACTTGTAAAGGCGAAATGCCGGGCTTCGTATCAGTCAGGCCAAATCAAACATGAACTACTACCCTATTAACCCTAATATAAAGGTCTACCCAACTTGGTGAACATGAATTTGTGTTTTATTTTGTATTTATTCACTTCACAAAATTCAGCTCTCTAGATAGTGAAATTTATTAGAACTTATGATAGTATTTGATCAAGGACAAGCGTCCAAGTATCACATGTATATGTGTACATAATCTGTACATAAATTCTCCGAGTTCTCGCTAACCCACAGACCCTTGATTACAAAGCCAAGTCCGATTCCACCAATCAGACCCCCAAATTTCCCAATCGTGATCTTGACCGAACGGGATCCAAACGTCATGATATAATGCAACTGCTTGAATCAAGCCAATCTCACTTTTAGCAAGACCGCTTCCGCTTTGTTACATCTCAATCTCATCTTATCTCATTCTAACTGAGACCGTACCTATCTACCTACATCTAAATCCCACTAAATAGCATTTCCTAATTGCCCAATATTAAAAACCCCTCTCCCCTCATATCACACACATACATCATCATCATGGCTCCGAGATCGAAAGCTCCGCCACCGTCTACGGACTTCCTGCCTACCAGTCTAACCGAGCCGCTGCTACCTCTCCCATCTATGATCGTCTTCGATCTCGATTACACACTCTGGCCCTTCTGGGTCGACACCCACGTGACCCCGCCACTCAAAGCCGTCGATGCCTTCACCGTCTCTGACCGCGCCACCGACACCTACGCCTTCTACCGTGAAGTCCCATCAGTTTTACACGCCCTTTCACGTGCCGGTATCCGACTTGCTGTTGCATCGCGTACTTCTGCTCCGGATCTCGCCCGTGAAATGCTCAAGTTACTACATATTCCCGCGCCGCCTCCGCTTCCTAGCGCAACGCCTGCGCCATCTTCTGGAGGAGGTAGTAGGTTTTTCGGTGGTGGTAATAGTAATAAGGATGATTTGCAGTGGGAGAAACCTCGTAGGGCTCTGGAGCTGTTCGATGCTCCTCTGGAAATATATCCTAGGAGTAAGATTTCTCATTTCGAGACTTTGGCTAAGAAAACGGGTATCAAGTATGAAGATATGCTGTTCTTTGACGATGAGAGCCGCAACAAAGAAGTAGAGAGTTTGGGTGTCACTATGAAATTGGTCACAGACGGCGTTACTTGGGATGAGATCGAACGAGGCGTCGCTATTTGGCGGCGTCGTAGAGGACATTTGGAAGAAGACAAAAATGAATAAAGAACTTCATGGTTAAGTATGCACCAACACACATCTCACTATTCGCACACATTTAAGAGCATTATATTGTATCTGGGATAGAGTATATATTATTAGAGATAGCTACTCTTACTACTATGGCGGAACTCCATCCTTGCGTCATCTTGATATGGAAAGTAGAACAAAAGGTATATGAAAGATCAACATGAAGACAGCTAACAAAAATACAAATGCCTGAGTGGTGATGGATGGGGAAAAAAAGGAAATGAAAAAATATAAAAACAAGAAAAAATTGGTATCGTATTCCCCGCCCGGCTTCGGGCCTAATCCGAAAGCTCCGTTAGAGCGTACGTCAATGTAGCAAGGCCAGCCGTAGCCAATATTGGCTCTATGGACTAGCCTATTGTTTTCTTTTTTTTTCACTTATATGCTTATGCCGTTGGAGCTGCAACGTTGACATTTTCGGTCTGAGCCGCAACTGCTGCGACCTTCTCATTGCCAGTGCTGATCTCTCCGACCTTGGTTGTAGTCTCCTCAACTAGGGTGGTAGCTTGGCTGCTTTCCTCGGGCTTCACAGATTCTGAAGCCACCGCATTCATGGCTCTTTCCCAAGGCTGAAGATATGTCTTGGGTACAGTGCATATCCGCTCTTTGCGTTCTTTTCCGTTTCTAGAGCCAAGACCAATGCATTCTAGTCTAGTGCCATCACCATAGGATTTCCACACCATGGGCCCTGAAGGAAAGCTCTTGTGGCCGTTCTCCCATTGTATGACACCGTTCCAAGAAGGGTCAATAGTAGGCAAGTCGCCCCAGTTGAAGTTCAACTCGCCGCCGTATTGTTTTGGGATGTTTTTGGGGTCGATGAACTTTGATAGGGTCGAAGTAACTTCCGATGAAGAGAGAATAAAGATTTTTGAAACTGTCGTAGGGTCAAACCACCGCTTAACCCAGCTCCAAACCGTGGAGAAGAATGAGGGAGCACCAATTATCTATACAAGTGTGTGCGCCGATTGGCTAATGGTTAGTACTATATAAAACACGGTGTTCATCAGGCGCTACATCAAGGTTGATTTAGTGCAGATCTGTGAATTTTGCTGCATATACTTACAAAGATACCTAGAAAAAAAAGACAGGTTCTAGTTAGCGAGAGGCAATTCCAGGGATATACGATATCATAGACTTACGGTCAAGGGTTTCCGGGTAGTTGGCAGTGGCTAAGGTACTAGCAGATTGCATGTGGCTCTTAAGATTCCAGAACTGTTTCAAGCTGACGCCTGAGATATCGACAATGTTGGTCGTCATAGTTATAGGCATATTGGGGAACTGGCGGTCTTCGAGTTGTGAGCAGAGAGGGAATGAGAACTGGCATAGATTTTCATAGAGAGCAAACAGTCTGAGCAGGCCAGCAGGTGTTTTACCGTCAGTCTTGGCCTTGCTGAATGTTGTTGTAGCGCCAATCTTCTCGTAATGCGCCACCGACTTGCTATCGAGGGCGCGGATTTGGAAGACATAGAGTGGTATTCCCCGGCGGTCACGGCGGCCCGTCCATTGGGGGTACTGATGGAAGAGAAGACAGTGTCAGTTTAATATGCATATGATAGAGCTTGTATTGTCTCAGACATAATTGGCGGGAAAAATATATATATATATAACTGTGTTGAATAACATGTCATACCATAATGCGACTCTGCTCGTAGGCTTCCAAGTCGATAGTATCGTATAGTACATTGATGTCGTTGGCCTTGCGCCATTCTTCGGTTTCTGTGATTTGCACCAGGGCATCTTCAGGAACCCAGCGGCGGGCACGGAGGAAGCGACTATTAGGAGCAAAGTGAAGAAAGGTAGTTAGCAACAAAGTGAGCACATGCTATTGGCTGAATATAGACGGAATGAGGGTTCTTTTTACATTAGAGTCGCATCGTCATGTGAAGGCGGCGGACCAGCTTTATAGTAGCCCTTGGCAGCAAAGAGTTTCTTGAATGCCTCCAAAGCTTCCTGCTCAGACTCGTTCAGATGCTCGCAGTGGCCATTTGGATAGCAAATTCAGCAGCTGTGATCGATGCAGTAGCGGCTACACCGTTGTGAACCTCGATAGAGGGGCGCATGTTGGCGTTTAGGTTGTGGTTCGAGTAGGAATAAAGAGGCTATGGCAGGCTTGCCGAGATATCGAAAAAGCGGCGCTTAGCAAGCTAACAAGAAGCGCGAGATTTCGAATCGGGCCTGCGATTAATGATTGATTGGTGATAGGACAGCAGAGAAGAAAAACGCAATCAAGAAAAGACAAAGAGATGCTAGAGCGAAAGGCTGAGTTGAATCACAAAAATTAGCCTGGAGGAGATTGATTAGAAGCTAGCAGCCTCGTTCTGACGATAAAGTTGTTGTAGAAACAAAGCAAAAGGAGAAAGAAATAGAAACAGAAATAGCAATAGCAGGTCACACGCCACACCAACAAATGCAAGAACAGCGGAAACACACGGCGGAATAGGGAAATTACTAGTAGGAAAAGACAACGGGAGGAAGAAGTAGGAGGAGAAAAAGAAGTGATGGATCGCGGCTGATTCAAGAAGGAACCTGTTTGCGCTACAAGTACTGACTCGAGATTCTCAGAAAAGGCAATTACAGAATGACACATTTCAATCTATCTAACTCTCTATATACCACTTCTAACTAAGATAGCGGCAAAGTTTTAGATTTTGGCCTGGCCCAAGGTCTCAAACCCGACCTCTCTAGCCAAGTCAAACTTTGCTGTCGGTCCCCTTAAGCTTTACGTCCCGGGGCGGGCGGATCAAAGCAGCAGTTGGCGGCCATTGTTAAGTCGTCATATAGCGCCTCAACACCCTAGCATTTTGCGCCTAAACTATAAGCTACGACCAGACGCTACCAAAATTTGGATATCGAATAATCTAATAGAGCCATAATGATAATTCATGCTATGCAAGCAGCTTAAATCCGGGCTTTGTCGTCGCTTGGTAGACGCAGGGGAAGTTTTGCTGGAACTTAATGGTGGCCTCCTCTAAATACTGGATGCGTGCACTGCTGCTCACAGCACATGACCACTGTGACGAGAATGATCTTCAGTGGCTACTTTTTTCTTCCTATATTCTTTAAGGTATTTCCTTTGATTCCGCAAGGCGCCAAATCCCTAGGCAAGCATGATTTTTTTTTACGGCGGGAGCCCGGCTGTTCCGCTTAACCAATTCCAGTTCCCAGCAAATACTCGCTTGTTTGCTTTTTTTCTCTCTGTTTTTGCTTTGAAGCGCTTGAAACAGCCCAAGTCCAACCGGGTGACGTCAGATACTAATCGTATAGTTCTCAAATCCGGCTCTGATGAAGCTCATGTCGCACTACCAACCACTATGTATATCAATATTAAGCTTGAATAGTGACTTGCTGTACCAGACTATCTAGCTGACGGCCTCCGGTCTTTGCCTCGCATCCAGTTGATCAATAATAATGTACATAGTTGGGTCTTTATCCCTCGAGGATTAAGGAACTCGGACTGTCGGGCTTCGTGGCCCGGAGCTGATCCAAACGACCCACCTGACAAGAAGAACAAAAGACGACTAAGAAGCAAACCTATCCATTAGTCGGGTTCTTTAAAGACCCCATTACCAATCATGATGGCCCCAGGAAGCTAGAATGCAAAGGAAGAAAAATAGACAACTCCAACTACTACTTTTGGTGCTACATTATGCACGGAGCACGGGGCGTTTGGCATTTTCCAAGCGAAGTACACTCGCACGTCAAAGTAGAGAATCTGCGAAAAATATGACTCAAGTATCATATTCTTCTCAAACAGTTGCATTGCGCAGGTCGGAGGCTTTGGCGCTCTAGAATAGAGCAAGTACCACTAGGCAACACTGTTCTTGATGCATAAACTACGGCATAGCAGCTTCACTATTTCAAAACCAGCTGGTTTGCCATCTAGTCAACTACGTACTTGCTGTGATTGTGCTTTTTGATCTGAACTAGCCAACCTACCCGAGCTGATTTATCGAGAAGCCCAAAACAAGCTTGATCGTAGACGACCTTACAGGGATTCAAAGCTAGGCTATTAGTCAAGCGCGGCAGTTGGCTATATTTGTGGCGGCTGTCAGAAGCTCTGGCTTCAGGTGATGCCACCTGTACTGATAAGAGCGAGTTTAAGTGGGGTTTATCGCAGCGCCCCACAAAAAAGTCTGCCTGCGCAAAGAGTTCCTTGGGCTGGACGAAAGAATCGCGACAGTCAATTTGAACGTCACGATACTGTAATGAGAAGATAATTCCACAATCAATTATTTGTGTTTCCTTGGCTTTACGACGGGCTTTCTTTGTATCCCTCATAAGATGCCTCCAAATCAGCGCAAGTCTGGCCCTCCCCGCCGGAAATATAAAGAGGGCAAGACGAAAGATCGTCTTGAGCGCCGCAAGGAAACTATCGCCAACATTGACGAACTCAACAAGACAGTCGAAGATTTCGTACGTCTTCTTCTTTACTAGCGCCCATTGAAAATATCATGCTAATTGTTCTTATCATTACTTCAGGATCCAAAAACTGCTGACGTCAAGAACTTCTCCGATCTCCCTCTCTCCGAGCCCACCAGCGAAGGTCTCGAAGCATCGCACTTCAAGGTCTTAACCGATATCCAAGCCCGCGCCATTCCCCTCGCTCTCAAAGGTCTCGATATCCTCGGTGCTGCTAAAACCGGTAGCGGCAAGACCCTCGCCTTCCTAATTCCCGTTCTCGAACGCCTATACCGTGCGCGCTGGACTGAGTTCGACGGCCTCGGTGCCCTGATCATTGCGCCCACCCGCGAACTCGCCGTGCAAATCTTCGAAGTCCTGCGCAAGGTCGGTCGTAACCATGTCTTGTCAGCTGGTCTCGTGATCGGAGGCAAGTCTCTCAAAGAAGAAGCCGATCGTTTGGAGAAGATGAACATCTTGGTCTGTACGCCTGGCCGTATGCTGCAACATCTCGATCAAACAGCAAGCCTGGATGTGAACAATCTGCAGATCTTGGTCATGGATGAGGCTGATCGTATCATGGACATGGGTTTCCAGCAGGCTGTCGATGCTCTGCTAGATCATCTTCCTAAGCAGCGCCAGACTATGATGTTCAGTGCGACACAAAGCAAGAAGGTTTCTGACCTGGCTCGTCTGAGTCTCAAGGACCCCGAATATGTCTCAGTGCACGAGGCAGCCGTTTCCGCCACTCCTGTAACTCTGCAGCAGCATTATATGGTCATGCCTCTCCACGAAAAGCTTGACATGCTATGGGGTTTCATCAAGGCCAATCTCAAGAGCAAGATCATCGTGTTCTTATCTTCCGGCAAGCAAGTCCGCTTCGTGTACGAAAGTTTTCGTCAAATGCAGCCTGGTGTGCCACTTCTTCATCTTCACGGCCGCCAGAAGCAAATTGCTCGTCTCGAAATCACCCGCAAATTCTCCCGTGCTCAGTACTCTTGCTTGTTTGCTACTGATGTTGTTGCTAGAGGTGTTGATTTCCCTGCTGTTGACTGGGTCGTCCAGGCTGATTGCCCCGAAGATGCCGATACGTATATCCACAGAGTCGGTCGGACTGCTCGCTATGAGAGCAAGGGCAAGGCTATTCTGTTCCTAGAGCCTAGTGAAGAGGAAGGCTTCTTGAAGCGCCTAGAACAAAAGAAGATTCCCATTCAAAAAGTACACGCCAAGGAAAAGAAGAAGCGGAGGATCGTCGAGAAACTTCAAAGCATGGCTTTCCAAAGTCCCGACATCAAATATCTTGCTCAAAAAGCCTTTATCAGTTACACTCGCTCAATCCATTTGCAAAAGGATAAGGAGGTATTCCACTTCGAGGAGCTCGATCTTGACGCCTTTGCTTCAAGTCTTGGTCTACCTGGTACACCACAAATCAAGTTCCAGAAGGGTGAGGATATCAAAAAGATCAAGAACGCCCCCCGGATAAATCTCTCCAGCTCAGAATCCGACGGTGACGACTCAGATGGCGACAAAAAGAAGCCGAAGAAGAAGGAAGTCCGCACAAAGTACGAGAAGATGTTTGAGCGTACCAACCAAGATGTGTTTACTGGTCACTACACAAAACTTATCGACGACGGTGACGAAGATGATGGTGATGACTTCCTCAAGGTCAAGCGCATCATCAACGCCGACGACCCTGCCAGTGAGAACGAGCATGACGATGCTCCCGGCGCCAAACCCAAGGTTCTCAACCTCGGCGGCAAAGAGCTCATCATCGACTCCAAACGTCGTGAAAAGCTCCTCAAGTCCAAGAAGAAGCTTCTCAAGTACCGCGGCCCAGCCGAGAAGATCATCTTTGACGACGATGGAAACGCACGTTCTGTCTACGAACTCAAGAATGAAGAAGACTTCAAGAACGAGGGTCCCGTCGAGGAACAGATCCGCAAGTTCGTCTCCGAGGAAGCCCAAGCTCTCAAGGAAGCCGATACTACAGATAAACAGCTCGCTAAGCAACGCCGCAAGGAGAAACGCGATAAGCGCAAACAACGCGAACGTGAAGAAGCCGCAGGCTTCACCGCCGACGGTGGCAGTGACAGCGAAGGAGACGGTGGTGGTGATGATGGCGGTGACTATAGCGACGATGAAGAAGGTGGCGTCCAGCTTGAAGGCGGCGACTACGAGGATCCATCGGCTGCCTTAGATTTCCTAAGAGCTGACCCATGGCAGCTCAGGACAACAAGATGATGGTAGCGATGAAGAAAGGGAAGAAAAACCCAAGGCTGGCGACAAGCGCGCTAAGAAGTGGTTCGAGGACGACTCGGAAGAAGAGCGTAGAGATCGCAAGAAGAAGCGAAAAGACAGTAGGCGCGGCCGTCGGGTCATCGAGATGGATCACGAGCCTGAGACTCTCGAGGATTACGAGTCTCTTGCTGCTGGTCTACTAGGCTAGAAAACATTTCTGCTTTAGCTTGTAAGAGGGGGAGGGGCAATGATACATATATACTATACCATTCTTAGTACTCTTGGGCATATATTCTTGGTTTTATTTTTCTGCATACTACAAAAAGGATGGAGCCAGCTAATTGATTTATTTTCACTACAAGTTTAATCTTATGATCTCAAAAGTTCCTAAACTTTTTTTATGTTATGTTATTTGTTCGTTATACGTACGGTGCCATGCGATCGTTGATTCTATCTTTGAACCCGAGTAATAAATATATAACCTGCACCATGAAACCCTGTTTGTTATAACCCTAATATACAATCCTCCTCATTATCATGGGCTACATCACCCTCTACTTCTACCGGTAACGACCTAAGCGCTCCTCCAGATCTTCCGTCAATTCATAAGCTGGTCTAAACCCATCACCGCCCTCTCTCTTCAGCGCAGGATTCGGGTATGTATCGTTTGTGCCTCCAAGCGAGGTATATCCCATATCGTAAAGATTACAGTACTCGATACCCAACTCGCGAATAAAGCCCCAGATTTCTGTGTAATGCCAGTCAATGACGGGATGGATGCGCATGAACCGCGGCCAATCGCCATCAGTTTCGTCGAAGAAGGTGAGTTGGGCACCGTGTGGATCAGTGCGGCGCGTACCGACGAAGACGGCGCGCAGATGTGGTTGTGCGGCTAGATAGTCGGCTAGAGCAGCCTTCATGGGCTTCGAACTCCGCGCAAGTGAGAGATGATACTGCGCCGAGGTTTTCGCGACAAGGCATCGACTTCGGGAAATGGGTCGGCGCATTCGATGTAGATGCCATGGAGGGAGGTGGGAAAGCCAGAGCTGGCTTCGGCGTTAGGACTTGAAGTGGCGTTGTATCGTTTGTGTAGAGAGGCGAGGATCAGGACGAGGAGAACGAGGCAGTCTTTCCCGCCATTGTACGAGAGAGAAAGTTCGTCGAATCTATAAATGGGCGCGCAAACTATGAGTCAGCAGTGCTTTTGTTTCCAGTGGTTTATGAGAGCGGATATAAAGTGCATGTAGAGAAGCATGGTCTAAGGATGCAAGGGACACTTCAACAGGAACCAGAAAACCAAAATACATAAAAAACATACGAGTATCGCTGGAGGGCATCATCAACGATCGCCAAAGACATCCGAGTCTGGGCTTGAACAGCCTTTAATGACGGGCAGCTTCCGTCTAGATCTTCGCGGGCCAGCAAGGCCTGGACCTTGTTATGCATATTGCGGCATACTTGGCGAAGATCCATGGCTGCAGATAGGGCGGATAAGATAGGCTCTATGGTATAGAAGATATGCGATGCAAAGAACTAGGTCAAAGGCAGAAGAAAGAAAGCTGGAAGCGCTTATGTAATTGGCGGAAAGCAAGATGCGGTAGCTGAAGGGATCAAAAAGTCCAGATAGAAAAGAGCGCCCAGAAAAAAAAAGGACAAAATAGACAAGGCACTGAAACTCGGCAATAAAGTAGCAACCCAAGCGCAAACGAGGCTCAAGCGAAGTTATCAGATAGACAGAAAATAACCAGTATTATATCAGGCGATAAACAGGCTCAGTTCCGAGCTAACCAAGGAACAAGGCGATAGGTTGTTATATGGGTAGACGATGGACGATATCCCACTTCTATATTCTTGAGTTCCACTTGGGACTATGGCCCCTCTTTGAAATTGAAGTAACGTCTAGTTAAGAGGGATCCACGCTCAACTTTCAAGAAGGCAATATATTGTTTGCTAAGGCAGGGGTCGAAAGAGGTCGTAATACTTATCAAGAAATCCACAGGAAACAAGAGGGACGAGTTAAGGATGAATTGAGTTCTAAGAATACAAACCAGCGAATTGTAGGGCCAACGGCGAGGATATAGATATGATAATGATGAGAAGGTACTGATATAATAAGGCACTAAATAAGAATAGTCAACTTATTCTCAGCTGCAAAGTATATACGGCCAGAATTAAGAGGACGGTTGATTCGTCGGGAAAATGATTGGCACAGTGAACTTTTACGTGGAACAGAAAGATATTTTGCACAATATAACAAAAAGACCAAATGATAAACATGTATTCAAAAAATAGCATGCAGTTCGTTATCGTTTCATTCTATAATGTTAGTCACGATTTAGTTGGTCTTTACTTGATTATCTAGTTGTGAATTCTGCCATGTTTCACCGCCCACCAGCATTCCGTCCGATTCTGAATTGGGAGTTGCCGTAAGCTAATTCCAGAATGGCACTATCACATGCAAAAAGTAAGGCTCAAGAATTGGCATAACTGCTTATATTCTTATATGTATTAAAGAAAAACATGAAGCATACATAGTATTCAGTCTCGGCGTCATACATTATAGAACAGCGTGAATAAGAAGGTAAAGACGTGATAGAAAGCCAGGAATAGCGGGAAATGATGAAAAATGACACGGTAAAAAGACCGACCCGACCTTTCCAAACACCAAAGTTTAAAGAAATCAAACAAAAAATATCGTCTTCTCACATACATACATACGAGAACGAATAATGTAACCCTCCCAAAATAAAATGCGCACTTTCTAGATGGTACCCGGCATGAAGAAAACAAAAGAGAACAACCGTCCGAAAAAAAATTCATGAAATCAACGCCAGTAACAAATATCAGACCCGAAATCAAGATGTAGTAGTCTAGACAATCTGTCCATACATACGCAGACGGTAGAAGCACGTCTTGGCTTCATCGCCGTAGTTGGTTGTTGCCACCACGCGAATCATGTCTGTTTCGACACCCATGTTCGCCAGCTCAGGTGACAGCTGGTGAATATAGACCTCTGTGTCCTCGCTCTCTGGAAACGTGAAGCTAGCAATCTTAGCGAAACCATCGTTAGAGTTCGGCTCACCAATGGGCTTTCCGTCCCGGTCGACAATTGTAGTGAACTGAGCAGAGGCAAAGTCGTGTACACGCTGGCGCAGACCAATGTCTTCGATATATGCCCACACTTCAATATCACGAGGGCGCGCGGCATCTTCCAGAGTAGCGCCCTTGAGAATGTGCTCCACAGCAATGTGCTGAGGGACAATGCTACGGCCAAGTCTGACAGCGACCGAAGTGCCTTGACGAAGACCATTGCGATCAGTGCCGATAGAACCACACCAGCACTGGCCATCATCATCCCAGCTGGTCAACACGGCAGCAGTACCAAGCTCAGTCACTGAGGGACTGCGCAGTTTCGACCAGCTTTTATTATTTTTATGATCCGGCTTGGTGTGCTTTTCAAACTGGTATGAGGGCGAAGACTTATACGGCACAATGATAGCTCCAGCCCCACGCGAGAAGAAATTAACTTGCTGGCGCAGAGACGCAAAGTAGTCGGAGCGAATCTCACGGTGGGACAAGGCATCCAGTTGGGCCTCACTCATGATTCGACGCACCATGCTGCTCACGAGGGCGCTAATTTCTGCATGTGACATTGTAGAAGCCGCGGCACTGGCTGCTGCGGCGCGAACTGCGATATCCAGCTTCTCAACTAGGCGTGTTTCTTGCGCAGTGAGAGCCTCATTGAGCTCCTTTCTAGAGCGTTTGATCTCCGCGTCCATCTCCTGAAGCAGGGCCTCACGAGTGATGATGTTGGTTGTGGTAGATCCGGTCGCGTTCTTCTGTGCCTTTTGTAGAGATTTGGCGTTTTCGCGTAGGAATTCCTGCCATTGCTTGCTAGTCACACCAGGCTCAGAAGGCGAGATATCAGTCTTCTTGGCGTAGCCGGCCTTGTCCAGTCTGCGAATAATAGCATCCCACTGCTGGTCGGAACTGATCTCAAACGTACCACCACGGTCCTTGCCCATGTTGAAGAAAACACCTTCATTACGCAAGTCATCACGAATAGCATGATACAGCTGTGGCGGCAGACGAACGTCCTTTCCATTGCGCTCAACGACGACCAGTTCCGGAAGCATCCTGTTGAGCTTCTCACGGGCATCATTATTCAATGAAGAACTCTTCTCCAATCGCTTCAGGATACTCTTCTGGCGGTTCAGTTCATATGTGAACTTGCCAACGCTTGAAGAGTCAGTGTCGTGGTGGCCAGGTAGCTCGATAGGTGCGATACGGATCAAGGGCGAGAACTGGGCCACGTTTTCCCAGACGCTGCTTGACTCGTCCCAGAAAAAGTCAAGTTCCTTGACAGAGGGGTTAATGGTGAAATGCTGAGACATCCACACAATAATGATTATCCAGAAGGTGATAATAACCAAAGCTAATGATCCGTTATAGAATAAAGCACCAATAGGGCCTAGAATTCAGCAGGTTAGAATAGGATGAAATACAGATAGATAGCATAGTATTGATAGAACTCACCGAATGCTTTCTTAAACAGACGCTTAAATGAAGTCCCTCCATAGGGTTCGCCCTCGGTTCCATAAGAATTGTGTGTTGAGGCATTTGAAGCATCGGAGCGATATTGCTTGTCGCGGCGCAAGCGAGATCTTTCTGCAGCAGCAGAGACTCTAGCCGTCTCTGTCCTCAAACGTGCAAGCTCACTATCACGCATAGCTTTCTCAGCAGCGGCTTGAGATTCGCGCTCAATGCTAGGTGTTCTTGAGGGGAGGCGAACGGTCTCCTCCTCTATGACCTCGTCCTCTTCTTCCTCACTATCCTTATCCGCATGATTGTTTCGAAGCACGGCAGTCTCTTTCTCTTCTCTTTCTCTCTCGAGACGAAGTCTCTCAGCTTCGACGCGGCGTTTACGCTCCAGTTCCTTGCGGTATTTGTCATCGTCTGGTTGACGAGCAACTGGAACGGCACGTTCACGTCTCAGGAAAGCGACGGGTTCTGGGGTTGCCGATGGTGATGTGGGCAGAGTTGCAACACTGCTTTCACGCTGACGGGCAGCTTCAGCTTGGCGGATTTTGCGAGCATCGGGTGCGTCTTGCATAAGTTGCTCCATCAACTGTTCATCGATTTTATCGTCCTCCTCAAATGCTTGGATCCGAAGAGCATTGTCAATAGCAGTGTGGAGATCTCTGCGACGGCCCTTGAGGGGGTTGTAAATGGCATAAGTAACCTCTGCGCCATAACTACTAGTGAAGCGTGACGATAGAGGGGGGAGCTCTTCTTGGATAGCGGCACCATTAGTGAGCATAGTCTGGGAAGAATGATTGCCCTTGCGAGCAGGTGCGTTTCTTCGTGACATGATGGAAGGTGAAAGAATTTTCGTAGGAGAAATCAAGTGGTTTGTTTTCCCAACAATGCAAGCCAGAAAATGATATTCTCAATGAATACAAAAGAAGTCCGATTAATGGGTGTCTTGCATAGATGCTTTGTACTATGTAATGTTAGAAACAAGATGGTATGACGGTGAGAAGACAAGTGTGATTCGAGGAACGAAAAGAAAGAGAAATGTGGGCAGTATAAGAGGTGATCAAGTGCGGGTATTCATACTTCTTTGATATTGTGAAGAAAGGCCAAAGGAACCTTCTTTGTTCAAAGCGAAGTTCTGTCGGCCAGAAGCGTCTGCTTATAGCTTTTGGGCCGTCAAAGATTCTCGAACAAAGAACTATTAAAGAGCCGTCTGGTAGGCCGGTCAACACCACAGCCCGACTTGGAATAGCGCCAGATATTGCGATAGTCAGCGATGACCGAAAACAATAGTTGACCACGACAACTATACCCAAGAGCAAGAGAATGCTCTTAGTGGTCGGATTTGCCTTGCTATAAATGAGTCGCGCGAGAAATGAGACAGTGGTTTAGTGGCCTACCATAAAAGTAGACGTCTAAACTTGGTGTAGCGCGGCGCAAGATTTCTAGCGAAAGATCAGCTTCCGTCTCCTGCGTTCTTTCGGGAAGCGGCGGAACTCGACTTCGAAAAAATAACGAGTAAGTCAAGTCCTCCTTTGGTTGTTGAAGGGATATATTGGCAGTGGGCGAAGATTGCCGCAGTACCGTAGTATAGCAAAGTAGGATATTCGAGGAATGAGCAAAGAACGTCGTGTCGTCGTGCCAGAAAATGGGATAACGACTTGTTTTGGACAGTCTCTTAAGGCGTGTCTATGTCTAGAGCACTCGATCAATAGTCGAGTATGAAAGGGAGAGAGACGTTGTAAATGAAAAGAAAACAAAGCTAGGCGCAAAAGAGCTTGGATGGGCGGTACAGTGTCGACGTTACTAAACAAAAGAATGCGATTATCGTCTGGCGCGATCGAGCCGCTGGTTAGCGTTTCTTTATGTACGGATGGAAATAATGAAAGTATTATTTATTTGTAATACCGTGAATAATTGGCAAATATTTGGCGATGTTGATGGACGGTGCCTGGTTTCGTTGGATTTATGCCAAAGTGTCGATGCTACCAAAACAGCAAGTACCGTGCTGGCGCTGGGCGGCAGAAAAAAAAATTAAGAAACTAAATCAATATTATTATTGGGCGCGGTCAGTGAGGCGAAAGGCGGTGCCACGACAACAAACAAAGAACAAAGAACAAAGGAAAATTAAAGCGGGCTCTATTTTCAGCGCTACTGCAGCTAAGAAAATTCACTTGCTGGCACTAGCAGTATTAGCAATAGAGGCTAATTTTAGGGCTCTCTGCTTTAAGTTCAACCTCAGCAAGATTTTCTGTGCGTTCTGTTGCTCTGCTCTTGTTGGTTGATTGGGCTGTATTGAATTAAATGCACAGAACGAAAGGGAAATCGATACCGCTTTCTGCTAACAACTACTACTATTATCACTCGGCTACTTACCAGAGCTCGTCTGGGTTGCAAGGTTGGGTTCAGGGCAGGGCCATTCACAAAGTTGTTCTCCCGGCCTGATTTGGCCTGCCAGAACGTTGAAGGTTCAAGCAGCAAATGGGATCAGCTGCTAAGCTCGTTGGAACCGAAGCCTCAGAAATCAGATTTCGCAGTTGCTGGTCAAGTCCCGCGTCGCCACGCCTGCTCTTTGTTGTTCTTGGTGTTGTTCTTGGTGTGGAGATTGCGGCGTCACCTGCAGCTAGAATAATGTGCAGCACATTAGGCCGCCATGTTAGGCCGTCCTGTTTGATAGTCGTGCTCGTTATCTCTCATTCTCATCACATTCAATATTGAACCTAGGCGCTTGAATTATATATTTTTATGCTATATGACAATAGCGATAGTTGACTCCCTTTTGCGCTCTTGTTTTCACTCTCTTTCATTAATGCCCTTCCTTTTAGCTTCCATTCAAGCTTCCTTAACCTTTGTTCCCCTTTTAGCCTGGATTTAAAATGCCCCCTTCCCTGGCTCAAGCTAAGATCTAAAATATAAATCTACTGGCAGTAAGCGGGCCTTGTACAGTTGCAATCCGCCTGTCTAGCTTTTCCCTGGTAGAAAATATATAAAAAAAAAAATACACCGCAGACTGCCCAGAAGAACTCAACACAGACCTTTGCTCGTACTTCCGTACTTCGTCTTGGCCATCTATTTAACTTCCTTCAGCTTTGATGGCAATAACTTCCCATATCGGATTCATGAGATGCAGATATCCGATTCCGATGCAAAGAATAGAGACAGTGGAAGTAAGGTCAATCAACACCCTTCCCCTGGCCCTAATGCCCCTAAGAGAAGCGAATGAAAGACGAACTTTCCCTTAATGGCTATTAGCCATACCCTTATTGTGAACGGAGGCCCAGTATTGTTCGTAAAGCTTATTGCCTCAAGTACCCGAACTAGTTGTATATTCCTTGATGCGAACATGCAAGCCATGAGGTCTTGTTGGATACTTTCCGATGTGACCAGTGGTGCATATGTGTACATACATGTACATGCCAAAACTCAAACTCCTGCATGTCTCTATGTAAACACATATGAAGCACGTTGTTTTTTGGGGGAGACGGAGAGAGAGAAACAACGTAGGTTGCTATCATATTGTTTCTCTCTAATATTATATACATAACTATGTATCTGTAACTATAACTAAATGATTAAAAATAAATACGTTTTACCAAGAAGAGTAGGAAAAGCAAGTATCACTGTTTCATAATGTAGGGTTACGCACTAACAGGGTTAGCTCACAAAACACAGTATTTAAAAGGGTGCGAGACACATAAATATACCGTGAAAGCATGTCTGCCAGCTGTTAGGCCCTCAAACCCAGCTGCAAGCAGCTGGGGTAGAAAAGGTTTTAATTCACATCCTATAATCATTACAAAAGCCATGTTTATGTATGCATGTGTTGTTATGAAGCGCTACAACTAAGCATTGTTAGATGTTTTCAATAAGCCATTGAGTAATGATAACAACTACAATTATATGGAGATATACATATACCTCTATGTAGCATGATTGATAAGTCTCAATGTCACACCCTTAATCTATTACTAGCAATTCCTGAGACAAATGCTGAAGTGCTGCCACAGGCATCGATGAGTTGATCTCCGAATGATCCAAAACACCTATGACGTATAACTATCGTACAGATACAGCCCATCGTTGGAAATCGAGTCTGTCCAGAATTTCTCCGTCTCTGCCCATACTTTAAGCCGCACTTTGATCAACATGCTGTAAAGCAATGGCAGTTTGAGGAGAGATGGAATGAACCAAAATCCATAAACTCGGGAATGAGGCACAACTACGTTCACACGGACTTTCGTCATTGGGAAAATTGGCGTTTGTCGTTACAACCCGAAGTCTATATGTATGCCTATTTATACTAGTATTATATACCAGTGATGTGTATTCGATGATCATCTATCATCGTGGCAAGTGTAAATGCAAGATTCTATTGAATTCTATATCACGTGACAGCATATGAAAATAAATCGGCCGGGTGAATCTGGATAAAGAGGAAGGGGTTGCATATCTGATACAACCTATCTTAGCGTTATCATTGGCTGATCGGACATTCTCGGCCGTACATCAGAGCAACTGCAGCACCGTGAGCACGAAATAAAGAATAGATCATGTCAGAATTACTTTAAAGCGCACAAAAACATTCGCATCGTGAAGCTTGTGGCCTCAGAAGCGATTAGAAACATGCGAGAGCGGTATTTTATGCTTGGTGTTTGTGCAACTACAATTTTTGAGTTTTTTTTGCCCTTGAAAGAGCCGCCACCAATTGTTGTAAAACAATAAAACAACAACTAAGTTGGGGTAATAAAAAAAAGTAGTCAGAAGATGCACCCGCGAAGGTCGTCTAGGGGGTTTTCTGGAGACAAATCGAGCCGCTTATATGTCTAGTGTCGTCATAGCTGGCTTGCTGACTTTATTTTGCAGGCCTCTTCTGGGTGAGCGACGAGTATGCCTGAAATGGTTTAGTTGTGCCGCCCCCTTCCCCCCGACGAAAACGGAGTCACTAAGTCAGGGATTCCAAGCCGTCCTTCCTCTTGGCCCGCCCTTGGTTTATCGGCCTGCCCACAAAGAGAACGTCGTTGTATTGTATTTTAGAAGAAGGATAAGAAGACCCGATGGAATATTGCGAAATAGGCTGTACGTTTGAGATGTCGACGAAGAGCACAATATAACGATATGTCACGATGATCAGAAGTTGAGGGGATTGATTAAAGTTACCCTACAATTACTCTGTAGAGAGTTAAAAAATTGTCAGCCCTTGCCGCAGGTCTCAGAAACTCAAACAGCCACAGGAGACTTGGTCCTTATCAGCGACTGCAACTAGTTAGTACATAATACATTGGCGAGAGCTAGCACTATCAAGACAAGCCAAGAGGTCATTCGATTCACCACGATGCGTCGGTCCATTATTGGAGAAGACAGAGTTGGAGTCGCAGTGCCAGATCCTTTCGACGCAACATATTTCGTTGCCAACTGCGGGAAAGGCCTTTCGATGGCTTGTCGGGCGGCCTGTGTTTGGCCGCAGAGTCACAGTAGGAAAAATAGCAAAGCAACTAAGCAGAAGTATGTAGAAGAAATATGCAGTGTTCTAGGCAGCGGCTCATACTGTGAAAGAAGCCGCGATGTGCCAGTTGTGTCTAATTGTGCCGTTCCATGTGTGCACATAGTTGTATGCACTCAGGACAGAATAGTATACGTGTATTCAAAGAGTACGAATGGTCGCCGACTTCAGGGTGTAAACAAACACCTCCTGGAATGCAGCTACGCCGTCTTCACTTCTCACGATCCTCATTCAGGCGGCGGCGTCACCAGATACCGGGTTCAAACAACGCTATTACTATGTGTACAATTCATGTTCGACGTCATTAATAGCCTGTAAACAAGCCAGATCCGGCTCTTGCCTGCGCTGGCCGATGCAAAGCTGGAAAGTGCTCTTCTGACGCTGTTTTGAATTTATACATCTGGGGTAAGTGCCTTTTTTTAGCGGCGGATCCTGCCTGGGTAGTTTACATCACTGGTCCCTGGCCCCGCTTTCTAACGCTATAGCCAATCACAGACAATGCCTGCGCCTTCTTCCTGAACTTATATGCCGCCTTGCCGTTAATCTTATTCTCTTTCCTTTTTCTGCTTCACTTGTTCTTTCTGTTTTCTCTATCCAGGCTTCAACTTCACAACAAAACTCTTCACTTTTCTTTCCTTCATTTCCCCGAGTTTTTTTTTTTTTTTTTCAGATTTCTACCCGTGACGTCGTCTGTGATAGTCCGTATCCAATTGTTTTTTTCTTCTTCACTGATCTTCTCACGCTGCTTGTCTTCCCGTGAATGCTGTTCTTTGTATCGTCGTGATCTTTACTATCTTATTTTGCGTAGCATAGTATACTCTACAGCCCTCCAAATAGCCTATCATCATATACTATTTTTTCTTCTATATCCATTATCTCCTACAATGCTGTCTTCAGTTCCTAGAACGGTAGTCCGCCGGCAGTCACTGCCATCATCGGCCGTCGCCATGGCCCCCGTAGCCTTCACCCGCTCTCTGGCTACCAGAGCCCGCCATCACCGCAACGACTCTGCCATCGAGGAATCTTCATTTTCTTATGGCAGTCGGTGCCAATCTATGGAGCACATGCATCTCCCGGTGAATACCGACCCTCGTACTGCCTGTCGCCAGATCGCTGCTCATTACTGGAGTTCAGCCAATGGCTCGCAGGTAGACAAGATGGCCAGATGGAGAGCCAGCTCCGAGAGTGTTCACTTTGATGCTGACAAGTCTTCTGTTGATCTTTCTCACATGTGGCAAATCCCCCTGCAGAAGAGTTCCAGCAGCTCAAATTTTCTTAGATCATCTCGCATGTCGTTCCTCAACGACCCGAGTACTATGCATAGCATGCCTTCAGCTCGCCGCCAACTACACAGCCGTAGTCGTCTGTCCATGAGCTCGTCAGGTCCCGAGGCCTACCCTGATCTTGGTAACTATGGTCCATTCATGCACAATGAGGCCGTCAAGGAACCCTCAACTGAATATGACGATCTTCACATGTACCGCCCTAAGAAGTTCGATACCCTGAACTCTACCTCGTCTACTGTTCCCAAGTACGACGACCTACATCTGTATGGTCCTACCACCTCTCCAATCAACATCAACAACAAGTCTTCATCAAAATACGATGACCTTCACAAGTACGCTTCACCTGTTGGGGGCCCGATACAGACCTCAACCGAGACTTTCCCATTATATGACGATCTCCACAGCTATGGTACTCCTCTAGTTGATTCGTTTCTAGCCGAGGCTGCCATCCCCGAGTATGAAGATATCCACGAGTACAACATGGATGCCGTCGAGCATGAAGTCCCCGAAGGCCTCGTTGGTGAAATTTCGGAGAACATGATCCCAATCCACACCATCCTAGCTGATCAGCCTGAGGTTATTCCGGAGGACAAGTCCGACGAGTACACCGATCTTAGCGAGTATGGCCCTGTAAAATGGAACGAACCAAATGGCAAACTTCCCCCATCTTCAGAGGAGCTCTCCAAAAACTACCAGGATCTCCACATGTACAGCAACGCTGCCACGTTCAACGAGCCCCACGGCAAACTGCCTCCTTCTTCTGAAGAGCTATCGAAAAACTACAAGGACCTCCATAGTTATGGCCCCGTTATCCATGACCATCTCGAGTCTGGTGTCAAGTTGACACCCGAGGAGATCTCCAAACAATATGAGGATCTACATCTATACGATGGTCCCCAACAGCACCGTGAGCCTCATGGACAGCCTGCCAAGACCGCCGAAGAGCTCTCAAAGAATTACCAAGACCTCGACAAGTACGACGGACCTCATAATTTCAATGAGCCACATGGCAAGTTGGAAGCTTCAAAGGAGGAGAAGTCTAAGAACTACACAGACCTTGACAAGTATGATGGGCCTGTTCTTCATCTCGAGCCTGATGGCAAGCCAACTGACTTCAAGTATGTTCGCCCTCCATTACAATTTCAATGTGTATACCTGCAAAAAAACTAACCTCTTCTCTTCAGCTGATCCTGTAGCCGAATTTCACGGCATAACTCTAGTCTTCTCTCCTCTTCCTTGAGAACTATAAGTCTAATGCTTACTGGCTAACTCTATATTTCTTTTCTTCTATTGGCGTATTACGACGGCGTTCATATTGCGATTTGCTTCTTTTCTACTACCCCTCTTCGTCTTGTTTTCTTTGCATTTTCTTGCTGCATACCCACTACTGTTCACTCGTTTTCTCTTTAACTGCCGCGCCTCATCTTTTTAACGATTTTACTACATTTTGGCATAAGAAACTACGCTTCAACATGCCATCCTCCACACGCACATATTATTTGGGGGACTCAGTATCCCAGAGTCTTCAACTCTAACCTAGTTGCACAAGTCTTGTGCTATGTTTGATTTTACATTTTGGCGGATCTTGTTATTACTGTATTGATACTGAACGATAGCGAAATGAATTTATACATAAATTATCTAAATTATCATGTTACTACCATGTGAAATGAAGTTGAAAGATGTACAACAAAACAAACTAAATGATTGAATGCAATAAATATAATCCAACATAGAGACGCACAAGCATTGTGGGCTGATGTGAAAAATGTCAAACAGCCGCAAATATAATCTGAGATATTTCTCCGCAATCAGGAAGCGGGCCTTGTGGGGTGATTTCTGGCATGTTAAATCCGGGGAAATCGATATTTGTTTTGTATCTTGTGTTAATCTAGTTATAACAACGCATGAACTATCGCGACGTGAAACTGAAAGACTAAAAGAAAAGAAAAAGCTAAGAAAAAACAATGTAACTTGTTGACAATCGGATGGCAATTTGTACGACATAACCCTACTTATAATATATAACCCTAGTGTGTTCATTTACTCCGCCTTGGTCTTTCGTGCTTTAGGAGTCGCGGTTTCGTGACACTCTGTGAATCCAGGGCATTCTCTGATCCCAGCGACGCCATCCATGTGGCAGAGATGCTTCATGTCTTCTGTGTTCCAGCTGAAGCGGCGAACCCGCGGTGAAGCCTCGCTGAAGGGAGGTACAGAAGCAGTAGTAGAAGAAGTAGAAGCGGAGTTTGAGCACATCTCCGACGGTTTCCAGGACTGAGTGTGCCGAATGGCCATGGCGACCTGGGCAACAGTGTGTAGAGACGGATGCCAGTCTGAGGAAGGGGGAGATGGGTTGGGAGGAGTAGAGTGAGAAGGCTTGGTGAATACCATTTTCGAGATATGAGATTTGGTGTATAGAGTTGATGAAAAGATGCTTGGATAGATGTTTAATGACAGATGATCTTGTGTGAGAAAAAGTAGTGCTGATGAATTGTCTGGATGTCCAAAGCAAGATTTAGAGGAAGTGATATGCTGAGATACTTATACTCGAGTCCCAGCTAACCCAGAATTCCCCAGTGTTGGAAAGCCCAGACATACATTTGTATTATCACCTTTTCCATATGAAGTACCGGCGTGATAGTCATAGCACTTTACCGAACGCAGCCCGCATATCGCCAGCTTGGAGAATAGAAAACACTACATCTGTATCTCGGTGAAAGTGCTGTTTATCGGTATGTTTTGTACCTTTTATCGCCTCCAAGAATTGCCGCTAACCTGTTCTAGTTGATGGGCTGTGATGACTAGTTCAAACTAACGTGGTGTGATAAGCGGACAGAAAAACAAAGAGAGAAAATATCACCAAGATAGTATCATAAAAACAACAGAATATGATAGAGAAAACAGCTACTGTATAGATTACTTGCATCGATGGCGTCTTTTCTTTTTCTTACTGTATACCAGTCACGCCTTTCACCAAGTTTTGAGAGCGAGTGAAAATCATAGAATTTGTTTGTGTGAAGATGAAGTGATTTTTTTTCTCGCTTATTGTGGTGGCTCCATAAGTACCAGATTCTATCAATGCCACTAAGAGGCAAAATTAATCAGCCGTACAGTGTATCAAGAGATAAAGATCACACGAACAGACAGAAATATGACTAGAAGAGCATGTAAGAGGCCAATATATCTGTGTGTTGAGGTAAATATACAGATATTGGTGGCGGCTGGATGAAATCATGTTGCCATTAGCATTGAAGTGCTATATATCAAACATATGGACTAGTGAATATGGAGAGAAGACATGAAAAGAAAATAACATGAAATTGTACAAACATTGAACGGGATAAAAGACCAAGTAAATATAACAGGTCGATAGAATCGAATAGATAAGAGAAGAAAACAAGCCGCTTTTGGATGATGATGGACGTCTTGGTAAACAAAGACAATTTGAAAAAAAGGGAAATTAATGTAGACTAGGTGCTTTAATTTGTAACCACCTTAGCCAGCATTGTTTCTAGTCTCGGCTTCCCGAGCTGCATCCTCCCAATCGTATGAAAACAGATAGACATACTCGACGACCGAGACACTAGAATACTTGTTAGCAAATGAATATCACACCACGAGATATCGTGAAACATGGGACGTGCAAGAAAACTTACAGAACAAGACCAATAGACACGCCAAACCACATGCCATAGAGGCGCCAGCCTAGACCAAAGGCCGTCCAGAACGAAATCGGCAGTCCAATCACGTAGTATGCGAACAGGTTGATGTAGCCACCAATATGTTGCTGTCCGATACCACGTAGTAAGCCATGAGCACCGGCCGCCATGGCATCCGCCAGTTGCATTGTAGCCAGAACAGGCATGACTTGGGCCGAGATCTCGACCACCTTCGGATCTTGCGTGAGCAAATACGGGATCTCGTGGCGCCAAATCATTAGCAGCGCAAAGTTAAGCAAAGCAACGAAGCATTCCACGGCAACCGTGACTTTGGCGGCCATACGGGCTGGCTGGAGGAGTTTGGCACCGATCAGATTCGCTACACGCATAGAACCAGCCACGGAAATGGAGAAGGGGATCTGGTAGGTTGTCGAGGTGAGAGTGGCCATGACACCCTGTGCGGCTAGGTCGTAAGGTCCAAAGCGTGTGGCAGCGAACACAAGAACTTCAAAGGCAACATACTCCGCCTCAAGCATGATCAGTCCGGGAATAGCAAGCTTGATCATGGGCCACCAGTTGTGAAGCGCACGACGAGAAAAGCCACCCCAGCATTGGCGTCCATCGATGAAGTAAACGTATGAGAAGAGCATGACTGGGAGCATGTTTTGGGTTATAACAATAGCAATGGGGGCGCCGATAAAGCCCCATCCAAGGTGCCATACAAAGTAGTAGTTGAGACAGATGTTGAGGGGAGCTACAATCATTAAGATGTATGTTGTCGCGTGGAAGATGCCCTGGCTCTGTACAAAACGCTTTCCAGCTTCCCACATAGCCGCAGCAGGGCCACCGAGAATCAAGATACGTAGGTATGATCCAGCAAGAGCGGCAGTTTCGGGTTCTGGGACAACATAGGATAGAGCGGCGCCGCCAAACCACCAGAAGAGAGCAATGGGGAAAAAGATGAGGAGGAGAAAGTACGTCATGCGCTGGCAATGCAAGCCGACAAGATGCTTATGACCAGATCCGTATGCTTGAGCACACAGGGTGTCGAGTGATGTAGATAGCCAATGAAGATCGAATAGCACGAGATGACGGCGGTCATGTTGGCAAGACTGACAGCTCCCAGTTCCTCCTTTCCTAGACGGCCAACTGCGAAAACACTCGCTACATTAATCGAGTATTGGAGCAAGAAAGTACCGGTTAGAGGGAATGAATACTGAAGCACTGTCTTGGCCTCTCGCTGCCATGTGGTTTGAAGGCTTCCCGCTTGAATAGCCGCCTCCCATTGCTCCCCAAGCTGCTCGGAATCTGGTGAAGCAGGAGGCAAGAAGACGTCGTCATCTTCATCGTCAACAGTAGAATCGTTTGCACCAGTTCCATAAGATGCTCCCGTCTGTCCACTCAACAGGCCACTTGACTCATCCAGACTGCGACGGGGCACCCGGCTCGGTGAATATTCGCGGCCATCACGCACCTTTGTGCTAAACACGGCGTCATAAAGTTTCCGCAGTCTACCCTTCTGGACTGCTCCGTGCTTTGGCGGGAGTAGATGGTTATCCCGCAGTATTGATGCCTCGGCAGCTCGGGATTGGGCACGCTCGCTACGTGAGAGATGGGGAGACATTCCGCCTGCTGGAGATCCGGGCACGGGAAGAAGAGATGGGCGCTCGGCACCATAGGCAATTCCACTGGGCCGGCGATACATAGGCGGGCCTAGCATTTCTCCATCGGTAGTGGATGAAGATGGCGATGCAGGTGAATGGGTGGACGAGTCATCGCATGCGGCAACATCGCTATCAACGATGAGCTCTGGTTTAGAAGTCATCTTGACTGAAAACGGATGATAAATGGTTTGAGACAGATGAAACTCTCCGTGAAAATGATCGATAAAAAAAGTCCGATGTTCGGTGTGTAATCAGTAGCACGAAGAGATTTGCTGTGGTAAAAAAAAAAAAAGAAACAATGAGAAAGT